>BMAO01002312.1:0-42840 GCA_019973975.1 Trichonephila clavata
ATATATATATATATATATATATATAATGTGTATCTGAAAAATATTTTGAACCTTAAAGCTTAAAGTATGATATGCTAGCATAATGTGAACAACAAACTCACCAATTTAAAAAATATCGGAACATTAAGCGCACTTTCTTCACAACTCAAACCTTGTTTTCAAAGATTCGAATATCAGACTACGAATCCTGCGCGTGTGCAGTATCGCTATGAGCTGTAATAGGATAATTTTGGCCCGACTCCTTGGATGATTCACATACTTTATGACTTCTCTTGATTATACGATGCAACTTTATATTCACAGTCTAATTAATTTCGCCCGTTAGGGAGACATAAAAACAAAAACGTATACTAATTTGCTATGTTGGTGATTCCTGAACATATAGTAAAGACAATTTATAAAATTTCTTGTAAATACCGAAAAAAATGGTATTTAAACTTGTGAATATTGGTATTACGAAATTGTACAAATGGCTCAAAATACCGGTATTGCTATCCCTACACACAAGTAACATTGTACAAACATGTTTCTCATGCAGTATGCCAACTTTGAAGACCTTATATTAATACGGCTTGGCTTGAATATTAATACCACAACGTATAAAGGCTTTAAAAAGATAATTTCGAACAAGTTTCAGAGCATTTGGATATCTTGTTTGAAAGAAAACGCCCTCTGTTAATGGTGCTTATTAGAGTTCTCAAATAAGAGATATTATTTTATAAAAAATAAGCAATTTTCTGGTCGGATATATGAATAAATACTGTTCTAATATATGAATTTTTTCTAATTATAAAAATAATAATATATCTTTCTTTATTAAGGTCAAGTTAAATTTATTTGAATATAAGTCTTTGCATACATATATTTAATTGTAGTATATTTATAGTAGGAAGTTTTAGCTAAATTGTACTGAGTAAAATGGGAAGATTGAAAGGATTTTGACAATAAAATAAAATAGTTATCTTCAAATTTAATGAAAATTGAATTGCTCTGATGTAAAAATTCTGATGCTACATTGTATTATAGCAGTTTATTCATTTTAATTTAAACAAAGTGCGCTAAATTGAATAAAAGATTTAATGGAATACTGGAACTGTTCAGATTCTATTCATTCGGGTATAAATCGTTCCAAATGTTTGTTCAAAAACAAAAATTAATGTTATGTGGGAGTTTTACACAAAATTCGTGGAATCTCAAATTTAATGAAAATTTAAATTCTTTATTTTAGAATCCGTATTACTTAACCCTTAAATGCATATGGTTGCCAATTATCTACAATCCAATTCCACTTAATTTTATTCAAAAACCTGAGTGTATTCGTTTCCAAAAGCATGTCGATAATCATAGACATTAAATACTGTGTGAAAAAGAAAAAAACCTGACATTAATTTTTTCATGTAAGATATATATTTATATTGATATTTGAATGTGGTTGATAAAGTTCAGTGTGGTTACTTGGAGAGATTCTCTATTTTCGAGTTTCCTTTAAAGGAGTGATTTATCTATAAAAAAAAATTGCTTCTTATTTGTTGTCAAGTAAGCTATCAATGTTTGATACTCCATTTGAAAATTTTGTTGTACATTTGTCAAATACTGTATGTTCCCAAAAGTCTACATGCAACTTTTTTCAAAACAAATACTAAATATTATTACCAGAATGTTTTATTTATTTATTTTTTATGTAATTCTTTATTCTTGTGCAATTTTTTTTGGAATGAAAGCAGTTTTTTTTTTAATTTAAAGCAAAATATCATGCATTTTAGGGTAAATTTAGGTCCGGGTAATAGTAATATTTTTGGTTTTAAACTAATTGAAAATATTTTTATGATATTGAATTAAATGAAAATACTATAGTTGGGGTGAATTAATAGCTCTTTCGAAAATTTTGTTTTGAAATTCTAGCGGTTTTCTTGTGAATATTTTAATTGTTAAATTATAAATAAAATGCTTTATTCGATATCAACATACAAGTTCATGCTAGCATCAAAATAAATCCTCAATCAATTCTAATATTATATATATATAAATCAGCAACTCTTAGATCTCTTGGAAAAAACTATATGAGTAGAATTTTAGTAAAATTCTTTTTTGAAGAATCCTTTTATTAGGTGATTCTTTTAGTAATTTTCTGCTTAAACATTTTAGGAGAATTTGTTACTGAATAGTAGTCGGTTGTATTCTCATACTCTCTGGGAGTTTTTTATGCTTTGAATTTTTATATTTAGAATTTTTATCTATTTCATTTGGTTTTTGCTACCGAGTTGCAAAGTGGGAAGGTTAGTACCTTCAAATTAGTTTAACCTCACTTATATTCGGTCCTAAGTCCAAAATTGCCTTTTGACTCGCTGGGTTCCTTTTTTGTATTTTTTTTGTATAGATTCTATCTTCATGTTTTTCTTTTATATTTTTATTACGCTATTTCTTGTTATGTTTTCTATTTTCTACTTCTTGCGTTTTTGATATATTTTATAAACTTCTTCCATATATATATATATATATATATATAGATATATATAGATATATATATATAATTCATATTAAACTTTATGCTCATTCAATATCAAAAGTTAAACTGAAGTATTTAATAAAATACAAATTTAATGAAAATAACTTTTTATTATTTCAGATTTATAACGTCTGAGTTCTGTGAAATTATTTTTTCAACATTTGAAAGAAAAAAAATGCATCGAATAAATCTACCAGATTATACCTTACTATTCTTATAGCAGTACAAGAAAAATTTTATTTGCGAAAGAGATTTCCTTACACAATGTAAGTATCGCATGCTCAACAAATGGCGAACCTTGCATTTTTTGTAATAAATGTCACTGCCTCTACATTCTGATTCACCCTCGCTGGCATTATTTCTCGATCAGGATCCAATACAACAATCCCTCTTTGGAACCCAGCTTAACGGCCTTTAGCAGTAAGGGAAGTTATTGGATTACGTTGCATTAGGGCTTGAGCATGTCATCAGCAATTCTCTCGGATGCCAGTTTTCGATTAGACCTATAATTAATGATCTTATAATGGACCCTTACACCGTTCCATTTGTACTCTTCAAGTGCACGGGTAAATTCAGATCAGTTTTCGGATTGCAAATTTTGAAAATCGGGGAAAAAATTTCTCATTTCGATATTCAATCATGATGCACTTTATTTTTTGAATGATTTGAGAGATATGTGAATTATATGATTGATTATGTATTGGAAATTATTTCATGAAAGGTTTTAGTGGGGTACTATTATAGTTTAAAAATTGTTTTGTATTATCTTTTCGATGATTAATTAGTATTTTGTAGCAATAGACTGAATCTTTTTTATTTATTTCAATTAAAGCAGTGCTTCTCAAACTTTCAATATTTGAGACCCAATTTTCAGTCATCCATTTTCCTCGAGCCCCCTTCTTACAATAACAATGTATTGAATGCAATTATAATGTACTTTGATGGTAAATCTACGATACAATACGACTTTAATTATAAATTGTACTAATTATCAAGATAAATATTTATATTTTGATATAAAACTTATATCAAAATAAGTTTTGTATATAATTTTGCATATGACAAGCCAAGGGGAGTCACTAGTAATTACTAAACTTGTTTTTAGTTGAATATTGATAAACTAGTTATTAAATGATTTGTGCAATACTGATACATTTATAAGAAGTGTGTATTATATCAATGTAAATGTGCATTTCCTTTTTTATTGTATAAGAATGTATTTTACTTTGTAATTATTTTAAATTGTTAATTATTTTATTGAATTCATAATTATTTTAAATATTTGATTTTTGATTTTTCGCAATATGCTCGCGCCCCTCTAATTAGGGTTATCTTGCCCTCGAAGGGATTTACGCCCCACAGATTGAGAAACGCTGGATTAAAGTAATACCTCGAACTTACGCGGTAGTTGGGGCTGAGTAAAAATTGCTTAAGTTCAATTCGCGTAAGTCAGGGTATAATTTCGCTTATAAATACATATAAATTATTTTTAATTGGGGCAGGAGACGAGAGAAAATAGTAATTTAGAAAAATAAATGTTCAATAAAATCTGATAACCAAATATAAAATCGCAAACCAAAGTTATTTTGATAAAGAAGGTTTCATAAAATCTAATAAACAGTTTTTCTGGTTGAAAGATTTTTTTTCTCTCGCGAAATTTCCTCATAGCATGCTAATATTTTTTTATTCTTTGTTTTGTTGAAAAAATACGTTCTTAGTTGGAGTCTGTATTTTTTAAAATTTGTTACCCTTTTTCAATTATACTGAGGCCTGTCAAATTACCAATCGTCATTCGATTTTCTGGTTGAACTGAGTCTACAGACTCTTCAATGTCATGCTCTTACTAATGCATTTTTACGAGTTCATCAGCTCCTAACTGTGGAAATCCAGCAGTCTTAGAACGTCATCATGATTCACTTCTGAATTTATTTAACAGGCAAAATAGGCAACTTCTTCAACCAAATTACCAGTTTCAACAGGTTCTGGCAATGATTCCATCTGAGTTTTAATGCTGGGAAAAAAAAACAGGAATCGCGCGCGTGAACGAGATTTGAAAATCGCGTAAATCGGAATACGCATCGAGGTGTTACGGTTTAAATAAAGTTTAAATATAGGTTCTTTTTATTCCTCTTTAATCCATAGGTTCTAATCTTTTTTTGAGTGGCCGTGGTAGCCAAGTGGACAAGGTATCGGATCATGGGAGGCATGTCTGAATGTAATGTTATCTTTAAGTTTTCATTCACCTCCCGAACTACCAAAATATGTAAATTTTTGTACATGTAATATAGAAATGATTTAAATACGTACAATCAACATAAGGTAAACAGTATTATAAAGTTTACTTTTGTTATTACATAATTTTTAGTCTTTTTTAGACTGGTTTATCTTCCCAAGCCCTTCCGCGCCCTCTCAACGCCCCCTAATTTTCAGTGTGTCTTTTACTGCCCCCCTGAAAGCCTCAAACGCCCACAAGGGGGCGTTATCACCCAGGTTAAGAACCTATGCCCTAATCTTAATTGAAACTAACTTAAGATTCTTAAGCCACTAATCCTTGGTTTTATCAACCATGTTTCTCTAATTTGGTATTAAAATAGTAAAATTATTTTTGCTATAATATAAATCTTTTAAAGTATTTTTTTTCTAACTCAACATAAAATGAGAGAAATAATTTGTTAAAGCATTTTTTTTTATGTTTACATTATCAATATAATGGTGATTTGAAAATCGGAGCGCATATATTTCTAAAATTATAGTTTTGATTTTAATAAATTGAAAACAATTAAAATAAAAAGTTAATTCTAATTATGATAGCATGTGAAATTTCGTTTTTGAATTATTATGAGGGTTATACTACTTTGCAATAAAAATATTTCAGGTCATTAGAACTAAGCTTTGAAATATTTCATTCATACTTTTATGGGTAGTATAATAAAAGAAGCGTCGATTATATATAATCTCAAACATTTGTAAGAAATATTTTTTCTAAGAAAATAGAAAATGTAATTAACAAAATGGTTACAAATATAAATGAAATAAAATAAAAATTTGAAACACACACACATCCGGTTTAAATTTTGATAAGCAATGTATTCGTTGAAATAATTTAATAAAACATCTCATTCATTAAATATTTATAAGGAGAAAAATTGAAATTATACGTTAGAGTTTTGTAATGTATTTTTAAAACTTTTTCAATGATTATTAAATTACAAACATTTCTTTGAAGGTTTTCCTCACTACATTTTAAAATCTTATTTTCCAAATGCAAAAATAAATTAAATGTAATTCAATAATAAGACTGTATAGACACTTTCAGGAATTTGATTAGTTGGAAAACTTTTTAATTTAGAATGCTATTTTTGAAATAAATTTACCGAGCTTTTTCATAAGCAATTGTTTTAGTTAGAGATTTATTTTTTAAAGTTAGTTTTTAAAATTTAAAATTAGAGTCAATGGTAATTTTTTTTAATAATTTGCTTTACTTTAAATAAAGACATAGTTTTTAAACTCCTGATTTTTTAAAAATAAATTTAATTCTAAAAATAAATCGATACTTTTTATACAAAATGTATAATTTGAAATATCTGAGATATTACAACGTACTATTATGTGATTCTTAATTTGTTATAATATATGTACTGACGACGCTAAGTATCTACACATAACTCTACCACTCTAATAACAAATTACAACTTTATTTACAACTAACTTCTCACACCTTATTCATTACTAACTATATCACACACCTCATATCACCTCACAAACTCTACTCAATTGCCCCTCTCTCTATCATGTCACACACACAACTCTCCACTACCGAAGATACACTTACACAACGCCGCTGTTGAAGCAGCGCCATCTATAAACTTAACAATATATATGTAGTGGTGGTATCTATATAAGCCAGTAAGAGTCTCCGGACTGATATCATCATTTTGGTCTAGCGGTATGTTAAGTGCTTACGGAAACGTGAGTTCTATCCTCCTCATTGGTGACCTGACGCTAAACTCACAAAACGCAACTTTCGCGCATCTGTCGTGGCGCCATCTACCCACCGCAAGAGCAAACAAAAGCCGTCAAAACCACATGATGCAGCAATCAAAGCCGTCAGACCCGATTGATGCAGCAACTCACACGCTCACCATAACAATGATATCAATCGTACGTCTATCGACTCCATAGTAGGGGAGTGAGTGGCATCTATCAGTAACAGCCTCCGGACTGAGGTGATCATTTCGGTCTAGTGGTAAGTTATGTGTATACGAATCAGTAGGTTCCGAGTTCTATCCTTCATATTTTGTCACGGAAATTCTTGGAGTAGAACAGGTAGCAATACAACGGTTGAATAGAGCAATGAGAATTTATTGAATGCAAGAAGGCAGGCGTGATCTACTGGATCGTACACAAGATGAACTGATCCCCACGTACGCAAATTAGATAATACACGGGCCTGTAGCTCGCAGCGCTTTTACCCAAGATGGGCGAAAAAGATAAACCATGAATGGAGAATAGAAACAAATCAAGTGGCCCCCGGCGTGGGGGCGGAGGAAGTGGCTCCCAAGCGGAGACAACCCGCGGACCGCGGAGGAACCGGGAAAAGATCCATATTCATACAAATTGTGATTTAAATTAGCAAACATCCGGTGGTCCAGTGCATCTTTCTCGATACAATCTTTCTATTGTTCGTACACTTCCTTCTGCCAAACAATACATCAGATGCATATCTACCAGCTTGTTGTTTGTAAAACGTTCCATACTCCTCTGCGGGCGATTGCAGCTCAAATGACTGTGGTAATGCATGTGGGTTTTTTTAAATGCTGTTGTGAACAATTGTATCATGAGTTTGTCGTGATATATAACCTCCCCTACGACTATCATCTCCCCGTCTACCGTTATCTGTTTCTGGACGTGTAGGCGGATTAGAGAATTCAAGAGACATCATTACAAATCACTATATTTATTGATACTTCTTAATCAAGGAAGGTTACAAACACACTATTCAAATTTAAGAACAATAAAGCACAGTGGAGTATGAGAAGGAGTTACTACTAGCGGAACTACGGAATCTGGACTGAATCCACGAAAGATCAGCACGCACAATTACAGCTAACACACGTACACGTATTCACAAATTTCTAAATCACTAACCTTATCCTTGCAACTTCGGCAGGTCCGTCGTGATGAAGGATGTATTACTGGCCGGATCGGATAATGGCCAAGGATCCACACTCGACTTTCCAATTTCAATCTTCAGCTCTTCGGCTTAGCTCGTCACGTAACTAATAACTAATATTGTCAACAACTGCGTGTTGATTTACCGATGCTTCAATTCATTTTACTTCAAAAATCTAACTCTTCACTTTACTACTCTCTCTTGTTAACTCGCGAAACCCGAACTTATATAATATTTCTCATTTGCTTAAATCACGCTTTGGCTCCCGGTGGAGATTGGTTGAAATAAATAAAATTTTAAAGAAATATTGAGGAGGTTAGTGAAAACCGTACAGATCCGTCACAAGTTGACCATCGACCATGGGTTGATGTGCAAATCTGAATCCTTGTGATGTCTCGATGTTGTTTCTTATGTCTCCTGATCTCGACTGCGTCAGATTCAGGCCCACGAAATTCATCACGGCAAGGGGCTAGATGTACGCCTGTCGTTGGCCGTAGCCTTGAGCTCCATTCAGATGATAGTACGATATAGCTAGGTTCTACCCCAATTTTGAGGGACAGCATCCTGAAGGAGTTCAGGGGCCTTCAACCTATCTTTCCCTTCCACCAACCTCACGAGAAGACTAGCGGCTCGACGGCTGTTTTTAGATACAATAACAGTAAAAACAATTTACGTTTTATATTTATATTATATTTTTAAGCTGATTCTGTAAGTGAAAAGTCAATTTGACCTGCCATTATCTTACAATTTTAAATAATTAGGGATTTTTGAAATTGTTTCAAAATTTTTAAATTATTGAATTTTCAAAATTTTTTAGTCATTTTAAGCGATTTATGTTTCTTGGACTATTGTGAACAAAAGCCAGTATTGATTTGAAAATCGGTTCCTTTGTTGGTTTTCAGTAACTACTTTTCTAGCTAAACCTGGAAAAAAAAAAAAAACATTTTTTAAAAATATTAACTTAAATACATTTTAAAGAAAAAAATAAGTAGAGATCTCAGCGCTAAATGCATACCAAATTTTGTAAGACATACGTTTGGAAGTGTATATAAAAAAATTTCAAGGCTCTATGATGAACAGAAAAAAGTCTTAGGGATTAGAAAACACTTATACCTTCAAAATTGAAAGCCTGAGAAAAAGGCATTTAAAGTTTGTGAAGGCATAAAACAAAAACTTTAATGATGCCCGCAAAACTCTATTTTTTTAATTTGTTATTTCCCAATTTATTTTCTATATTAAAGCACTATTTTAATTAAATATGATTTAAAACATTTTTTTAATTCGAAATATATTTTTGCATAATAATGATAGCATTTGTTAGGACGACAGGTCATTCAACTTAATCTTAAGTTAATATTTTCTCAAAGGTTTTGCAACACAAATCATTTATGTACAAAATAATCATGATACTAACTCAAGCTAAAAATAGCCACAGGTTTGTCCATAAAATTTAATGTTTTTCAGTTTTAAATTGGTTTAATTTAGGAAGTTTTAGTTTTTGTTGTGTACGACTTTAAAATGCTGTAATATATCTAATGTACAACAGTATGTTTACTATAATGGAGTTTGGTAAATGATGGAAATATTCAGTTTCATCTGCATAATTGTATTTGGAAGTCTAAATGCAGTATCAACTGAGGGCGTATTTAGATTTATCATTTTTAGAAGTATTCCCTTCCTTCAAAATATTGTTTCTCATAGCAACCTGCTAACGTTTTATCCGTTGTATTATCTCAACTGAAAAAAATTGGTGATAAAGCTTCTAAGTTATATAAACCATTTTTTAAAGCTAAAATTGGTCTTGAAGTCAATCTGAGTCAAATTACTATGAAAACTCAAAACATAATCAAGAAGAAAGGATTTTAGTAATGAAAATTGAAATCAATAACCAATTCACACTGAAAGAGTTGACTGCACTCAAAATATTTTTAATTACTTCAATTTTAGAGTGGAAAAATGCTTTAAAATGAAACCAAAATCTAAGCTCAAAAATCTTCAAAAATCTGAAAAGCTAATTTGTTATCAGATCTGAAATTTGGTAGAAAGCTGCACAATGATATAATCTACAAATAAATTCCAAAAATTCCAATTCCCCCCCAAAGTTAAAAATCGGTATATTTGTAGGGTATTGTGTAGCCTTAATCATGCATTTAAATTCAAATCACATGCACAGATAAAGAGAAACTGAAAGTCTTTTGCAATCACACACACACACACACACACACACACACACACACACACACACACACACACACACACACACACACACACACACACACACACACACACACACACACACACACACACACACACACACACACACACACACACACACACACACACACACACAGCGAGAGAATTTAAAAATTCCATCAATCGTAAAAAAATTGTAAACACATATTTTAATTTCTGGAAATTGTTTTTCTCCTATGAGGAACTAACATTACTAAGAAAGTTATTTTACAGAGTAATTTAAACGATATTCATGTCTCGTATGACAAAAAATTTAAAATGAAATTTTTTGAAGTATTATTTGATGCAACGGAGCTTTCATAAAATAAAATGGATTTTTTACTGAAACTACTATTTGCTCATTATTGAGTTTAAGTTTCTAAAAAAAAAACAAGATACAAAAAAATAACGATTATTTTTCTTGTCATAAACATACTTTGTATCTTAAATACATATTATACATAATTTTTTTTAAGGATATCAATATTTTAGCGAGATAAATTACCGTTAAATTTTGTATATGTTACATTCAAGTAATGGATATTTTAAGTAAGTTAATTTTTTTAAGCAATGAGATACATAAAAATTTGGTTACTTTGACTTTCTTCATTTATGTTATATCAGTGTAAATCTGTGTTTTTTTTATTATGTTAGAATGTATATATATTTCGTTTTGGCTTCATTTTCAGTAAATTAATAAATTTTTAAAGTAATCTTTTATTTTCGACTTTCTGATATGCTCGCGCCCCCGCCTCCCCTCCACTTAACGTTATCATACCTTCCTGGAGGGGCATGCCTCACAGTTCCAGAATCATTGGTTTTCGGTTAAGAGTTTAGTAATCTCTCAAAGCACCAACCTTCCCCTCGCTCTCAATATATAGTAAACATTTTTTCTTAAGGTATCCGAACACATTCGAAATACTCTTTTTTGAAAATAACATACTAAAACAAAGAAAATGCTTTTTTAGGAATCAATACCAATAATTGCTAATATTTAACTCTAATAGAATTTTTAAAAAAAGCATCTAATTTTTGCAAAAATCACAAATATAATTGACATTTTAACAGTATTTTTGAAAACCCCCAAATCAATAAGAGAAAAGGGTATAATAAACTTATATCAAGTATTACTAAAAGAAATTAGATGCTTTGATCTAGAAAATGCACTAAAATTTCAATGCTTTATTAAAATTAAAAATTTTTAGGCCAATCGAGTAAATATTTCAAGAAATGTGACATTCTTTACGAGAACCTTATTTAAATAACAGACCGTAAGTCAAAAAATATTCATACTATAAGAAATATTTTTGTGCATTCTCTAGAAAATAATATAGATATCAGATTCTAAAAGTTTTACAGAAATGCAAATTTATAACATTTTGAGTTATCAGACTCACCAAGACAGATTTTGAGCAATTTAAATGCCCACTTCTTGTACATTAAAGACCCAATTCCAGTTTTTCTAATTTTATAAAGATTGTAACTTGGCCTCTAGGTAACGTAGAAACAAAAAAGTATTTTTGTTGTTGTTTCTTATGCCATCTGATCTCGACTGTGTCGGATCCAGGCCCACGAAATTCATCATGGCAAGGGGCTGCATGTACGCCTGTCGTTGGCCGTAGCCTTGAGCACCATACAGGTGACAGTACGATTTAGCTCGGTTCCACCCCAATTTTGAGGGAGAACACCCTGGAGAAGGGTCAGGGGCCTCCCACCTCTCTTCCGCATCCACCAACCTCACGAGAGGACTTGCGGCTGGACTGCTATTTAGAGTACCCCCATGCCGCAAAGGCACTATACATTTACGAACATCCATGTCTTCTCCGGGATTCGAACCCAGGCCCTACGGCACAACAGTCAGCATCGCTAACCACTATACCGGATGGGCGACAAAAGTATTTTTTGTAAAGCCAAAAGGTAACTCTGTTCAATAAATAAAAAAACAAAAAGTATATGTTTTGATTAAATTGGCTCATTTCAACATGTTCGGGTATCTTAAATGTTTTAATTAGGGCTTTTTTAAAACTAATGACAATATTATAGAATTACATGAAAAAGTACTAGGTTACCAATTTAGTTTTCTAAGATTTTATAGTATTGTATTCTATCTTATAAATCTAATTTTAAAAATTATTTATAAAATTCATCTTTTTCCTATATGTTCCTGTGTATTCTTTAAATTATTTATGCTAATGTGTAAAGAATGGAAGATAAATCAATTTTTTTTCAAGTCTTAGAATTGATTAAACTTTTCGGAAGGGATCGAAAAGGAAATTGATGTTTTGAAATTTTCTTCTTAGAAAAGAGCCACAATATACTAATTCTTATTAGGACCCAATTTCAAATACGACAGAAGATAATTTCTAGCTTTGGGGTTTATTATTCGTTTTAATTTGCATAATTGGCCCGAGTTAGCTGCTAAGTTAATGCATATTTTTTCAGATTGTATTTTAACTCTCAAACTGAGAATCTCATGAATTGGCTTAATTGAAATAAAATATCTATTTCAATTATCTGTGAGTTTTTTTGTAAGTTTGAGACTCTAGCTCATGAATTATAGAACTACTCAAAGGTTCAAATTAAATCAGATCTTTCTGTCAATGGCTACACAATACGATTCAATTGACAAAAATCGGTCAAAAAATCAAATCTAATTTTTTTAGCTTAAATTATTTTTATATACTTTTGTACCAACTCATAAATTTGAAAGCTCTAAGTTTAAAAAACAGAGAGTTGTGATAACTTTTATGTTCATTTTTATTCACATTACAATGGTAAATCAAAACTGTAAACTGACTTATCTCAGAAACATAACATAAACAGTTTGTCTTCACTTAAAATGCTAAGGCTTTTTTCTATTGTGCCTAATTCTTGGAAATTTTTTTCACTTGTTGCTAGTAGTTCATGGAATAAAAGGTGGTATGCATTTTTCAATCAAATCAATACTTATTTTTTAAAAAAAATAGTTGAATTAAGAATTTACACATTTTTTAAGGAATTTTCAATAATGAAGAGAAAAATATATAGAAAGAAATATTGTACGAATACCAATCATGTTATCACAAAACACATAACTTTTGTTATACATAGTTTGACGTACTTGTAAATAAAATTTCATACATATACGTCATTTTTTGTAGGAGGAGTAGCATTTTAAAATCACTTCATAAGTTTCAAGCTTTTACCTTAAAAAAATTAAATGGTTAGCTTCTTATGAAATTTTGCCCACAAAATCTGTTTTACATCATTACATCATACATGCACATAGGAGGCAATCAAAAATATTATGAAAATCATTAAATTAAACAATTTTCTGTAAATTGCACCATGTTCCCTTAATTTCTAATTTTCATTTTAAAACAATTAATAAAACTATGTGAAAAATGAATATTATAACTGTACTCATAATAATAAATAGTAATGTACTGTTCTGTCTTTTAAAATGTAGTATATTGGTTAGAAAAATATTTGGAAATGTTGCAACTTGTTTGATTAATGAAAAAAAGTGATAAAGATATGGTTACTCATTGTGTGGCTAATTTATGAAACTAGAATTTCAGATGTATTTACCTTGTATTATTTATAAATCCTATAAAAAAATATAAATTTTAAGTCATTAACTGTTTCTTAATTAATGTTTTCAACTGACTAAGGATTCACTAAAAATTACTTTTATTTGGATTGATTTTCTTAAATCATTATTTGCCATTTTCGTAACACAAAAATTATATATTACAAATTATTATTTTAAAAAAAATGTTGAAGGCATTTCGACACATTTTAATTCTTTTAAATTAAAAACATAAGTAGGGAGAAAAATCAAAGTAAATGTAAGAAAAAGAAAATAAAGCTATTAATTGTTTTATATCTGAAACTGACAAAAATCTGTAGCTAAAATTGCTTAAGAATATTTGTAAAAGCTATTTTAAAACACAAAATGACTCTTTATAAACTATGATTTGAGTTAAAAAAGAATAATAAAGCTCAAAGTATGGAGACTTCAACAGTAAGCTAAACATAACTGAAAAAAAAAACTTTTATATATATATAAAGTTTGGTTGTTAATATTATAGATGTACTGTTAAAAGCGTTTCTAAATGATTGCTATCTTCGTTACTTGATTCACTTTCCATTTCAGCTATATTTCATAGGAATTGTATATATATACATCCATGCTTGAATGATTTTTATCAAAGTTAATTTTTCTTATGTAAATAAAATAAATTCATAACTATAGTTATTTTAGGTATAAGAACAATATATTTTAAAAATTGTATTTAAGAACTATAGTAAACAAATTTAAATTCTTATATACTACTTATAAATAACTATTAAAAAAGAAAAGTTTACTAAGCCCTTTTTAAAAAGTTACAACATAATACTAAAAGAATGCTCTTAATACTTTATTCTGACTCTGTGCAGATAAAAATATTTTATTTTTATGTTTGGAACCTAAATATAAAAGATAGATGCTAGAAAATATGAAATATTGAGATATATCAAGATAAAAGTATATGACCTACATTATTTTAAAAAACAAAATCCCATTTAAAATAGTAATCCTATAAAATTCTGATATCTAACGTTGTAAATAAGATTAAAATTGCTACGAAACTATGATAAGAGGACAAAGTATCGCAGAAGTAAATCACAAACATTTGCTCCACTTTTCCATGCATAATACGGCGAAACTCAATATATTTAAAAAAGAGATAAGTTTAGCGAAGCAAATATTGATACATAAGTACTCAAAACTACATTCCAAAATCGAAAGCAACTGCAAGCATATACATTTACTTCCAGCGAAATGAAATATCATTTCCAACCAGAAATTTGAAATCTCGATCAGCCAGAATAATCGAAATGTGTTTCTGGAACGACAACTCTTCCAAACTTCCCTCTAGGTAAATAAATGAACATTCTACATTAGGAAGATATTCCAATCAATAAAATACCCTCCAATAAAAATTCTGTAAACGAAAATCACTTTTTGATTGGATTATCTTCTTATACGCTACTTCTTTGACGTTAGGGACGAGATGAGTTGTCGTTATCCTGACAGGATATAAATAACTGCCACGCTAAGCTTTTTTAAATCATTCCATTGAAATGAGATTATGGGTAGCCAATTTTTATTCAAGGTTTTTGGTTTTTGCTCTTATTGTTTCCGGAAACTAATTATTGAAAATGTTCTGATTAATGTTAATTTGATTCTGTAATTTAATTATAAAAGTAATCATTTGTTTCATTATGCGGAATTTTTCCACGGATTCTCTTGGGAATAATTGGAAATATCAGATTCTTCTGTTCGATAAAATAAATGACATCTGTATGATGTTTAGATAACTCGTGTTCTAAATATATAAATGAACATTAGTAGAAATTTGCAAAAATTAATTTTCATAATAAAGAAGTTTTCTTTTTCTTGCAATTTAAATTTTATCTGAATGAAAAAGGTCATCAAAATCAGAAATGAGTTCATAATACGAGGGTTTATCAGAGAAAAAGGTTACAAGTCTAATAAAGAAATATTTATTAACAATAGAAAGAAAATACAAAAAGGAATTAAGAGGTACACGTGCCTATCACATTTCCACATAACCATCAAGTCTATTTAGGCATTTATCAGAACACAGAATCAACTTGTTTAACCCGTCTTGGTAGAAATCAGGTCCCTGTTCCTTGAGTCAGGTTTCAGCGGATGTTTACGTAGCACTGTCTTAGAATATCGCAGTACATATGATGCACACTACCATAGCTCAGACCCAGCTCTGACGAGATTTCACTTAGATCCTCAATCCTTTTTAATCATTTCTTAAATTCGTGCCGTGTAGATTTCTGAAGTTGAAGAACTTGGCCATCTGGTCCCTGCCATACAACAGTTTTCGACATACTGTCTGCCTGATTGAAAAGAGTGTCACCATTTTGCTACATGTTGTCTGCTCATTGCTTCTTCACCCTAAACTTCCATTATTTGACTTCTTTGCCCATAAAAATCAAATAACGGCTCTCACTTCCAAAGGAGACCAATTTTCTAAGCTCTTGCCATTTCCATCCTCCTGAACCGTCTGGGAACTTTCACTACCTACCTGCAAACCAGTTGCATGCCAAGTAGCGCCATTTGTCTCGTATCTGGGGAAACAAAATTTCTCCACAATATGTAGTTTTTAAATGCTGCGGCTTGTAACCTTTTATTCTGATCATCCCTCGTACATAATTTAAATATGTCGAAGTTTAAAGTCCTCATAATAACGTGATGCAGGTTTAGAGAATATGATATAGCTGATGTGTCATTCTCGGCACTCGACTGGGGTTCAAGGCTATCGCTAATAGGTACTCATTTTACTTTAAAAGTGTGATGTCAATAAACATGAATATTCAGCTATACTAGGCAAGAATAAATCTTACGATTCAGAAATTTATACGAGTATACGAAGGAAAGTCAAAAAGTAAAGTGATTTTTACAATTTTTCTTTCAAATGTTTGGCAACAGAGCTAGTATCCAGCTCAGAACGAGGGATAGTCGGCATCACTTCTATAAAACGTGCCACTCACTTTTTCCTCGCATTCATTAGTGTGCTGCCAGTGGCGTAACTGAGAACATTTGGACCCCCGCAAGGTCAGGTTTTGGGCCAGGTAACAGACTCGTGGCCAGCTTGTCAAGAGTACCACTAAAGACCCGCCATGTAGTGGGGAGATGCACGTTAAATCTGTCGAGAGTTCACACGTCCTCCTGTTGGTGTGGTGGGGTGGTTAGGAGAGGGAGGTACCAGCTCAGGTGTCGTTCTGGATTATGGTTAAAAATTACGCGGTCCGTCACCAAAAGCCCTCGAGTAGCTGAACAGTGCGACGTTCATATTCACTCACTTAATCACTCACATAAAGAAGTTCTTCCCTGTTTGAAGCACTCTATCGATTCGTAGATGTTGCTTTGCGATAAAGAGATGTACCCAAACTCTGCGCTCGCAAGCGATGTATGATTTGAGCAGGTTTCACACCTTCTGCAAACAAAAAGCGAATCACTGCAGTCCTTTCCTTCTTGATGGCAGATCGACAAAGGAGCGGCCATGTTGAACGCTCTGCAACACACCAACGACAACGAGGAGAGATGAGTGACACGTTTTACAGAAGTGTTGCTGATTGCCACTCATTCAGCGCTAGATACTAGCGCGGTTGCCAAACCTTGGAAAGGAAAATTACAAAAGAGTTATTTCTTCTGACTTTCCCCCGTATATGAAGAGATGGAAATTTTATCGAGGAAAAAAACAATGATATTCAAAATCTATCACTAAATGGCATTGTGCAACGTTAACTATTGGTATATGCAAATGTCGTAACCATTGTAATTATGTGCGCGCGCAGCAACCTACGGAATATAAAGATACCAGAGACGAACTGCACAGTCATACTTGTTTCCAAGTCAAGGAAGATGACATTGACTCTCCAGGAACGTGCTTTACAGGTGAAATTATTTTACCAAAACGGAGACTCTGCTACCGAAGTTTTGCGAAAATTTCGGTCTTTGAAGTGATTACGAAAAGGTCCATTCAGTAGTCAAGGACTTGCAAACATGGTTAGGAAATTTGAAGAAACGTCTGTATGGATGCACCGTCACCGGTCAACGACACGCTTCATTTAATAATCCATTATTCCAGCTCTTCTGGCAAAGCGATGTGATACAACCTCAGTGCTGATGCAGGATGGTGCTCTTCTACACATCGAACGTTGTGTGAAACAAGTCCTCCGCCGCCATTTCGGTGACGACAAAATCATCAGCCACAATTTTCCTACGGCTTGGCTTCCTAGATCCCCTGACTTGAAACCTTGCGACTTTTAGCTGTGGGGATACATCAAGAGGTCATGGTTTACCGTGATTCCATCACATCTCTATCCGACTTTAAAGAAAGCATAGAACGTCACGTGGGTAACATTTCCAGGTTCATGCTGCTTTCAACAATCTAACATGCGATTTTACGCTTCTAGATGGTAGCAGACAATGATAGAGAGCATATAGAGCATATTTTTATAAACTTTTGTAGATTATTTATATGTTCTCAATAAAGTTATGATAAGCCATCTAGGTAAGGGGTTGAATATAATTGTTTATTTTCCCTCGATAAAATTCTCATAATTTCATTCTGCCATTGCCCAATTTTCATACAATTCCGCTGTATAGTTTTTGCTACAGACTGCTTTCAGATTTCAAGTTTAATTATGGACACCAAGTATATGTATATGTAACTGTTGTTTATATGGTTTTAATTCCCATCGATAATCAGGAAATATTCATTAATAATTTAAAAATTATATTTTTGCCGGTTCTACATTTAATTACTATAAATATACGAAAAATAAATGTTTTGCTATAATTTTATTGATAAAAATGAGTAGTTTTCAGAAATAAGAAACATTTATAAATACCAAAGAAAGTTTCCATTAACTTTGATTATGAATAGAGTGCATCAATAAAAATTGTGTTTATTTTAATCAGTGAGAGCTTTATGGTAAAATTTTTTATGTAGATGTTTAAAAAAGTTTATTTTAAAAATAGTTTTAGATGATTTTATCAAACGGAATAAAGAGAGAAAATTTATGAAATAATATCAGTTTGTAAGGATTCAGAAAATAAAAAGGTTTTATAAAATAAAAGTGGGGAACTTTTTTAAAAAAGGATATAAAAATGACCATGTAAAAATCTTTAAAAAAAGTCAAAATGAATAATGGGAATAAAATACTGAATTCATTTGAAAGCCTTATTTTAAAAAAAAGTTTTAAAACGAAATCGCAAAAGCTTTTATTTGGTTTGGTTTTCAATGTCAATAATTATAAAGTATTTTTCCCTAAAAAATTTATTTTCAGAACTGAAAGAAATAAAATTTTAACATGCAAAATATTTATTGCAATGAATTAATCTAGAGTTTTGCAAAGCTGGGCTAAGCAGAGGGAAAAAAAACCCTGTATGATAAGGAAAAGAGGGGGGAGAAATGTCAGAAAATGACACAAATGTAGAAATCACTCGTATTGAGCATAGACATATACACCCAGAAATGTTGGTTTTGAGAGAGAAAGAAGATGTTTCCTTGGAGATAAAGTTATAAACTCGGAAACAGCCCGTTCAAAGTCGGGCTAAAAGGAGAGGAAACAACCATCAGGGCCAAACGGTGGAAGAAATTTTGAGACTGGGGATTTTTAATGAATGAAAAAATATAGATAAGGTGACCAATCTGTCTCCTTTAGGGAAGGCAGTCCTTCTTTTATAGGTATTGTCCTTCCTTAAAAAGTAAAAAAATCTAATCTGTTAATCTCTGTATTCAGAGATGCCAGGGCAAACAGTTATGCTTCATGTGACGGTACAGTAAGAATTGTCGTAGATATTAATGTATTTTGTACATAATTAAGCATCTATTTTCCCCAAAACTATTCAAAAGAATGATGAAGTTAAAGAAGTTAGACTTGTTTTGAACGATTTTGTCCTTCAATAAAAATAGTGATTTGAAGAAAAATGTATCCCGTTAATAATAAAAAGAAAGTTTTCAAACTTAGAAGAATCAAATCCGGTAATAACGGAAAAATTTATCAAAGAGTGCAGAATTTTCACCAAACATGCTTCCAATATGTTGAAGAATGGTCTGAAACAAATTTCTCAGGAAATAACAGTTTCCAATGGTGTTTTTTGACTTAATCGCAGGTAAAGTGAGTGGATATAGAAAAATGTATTGAGCTTTTATCGAAAGAATGCCTGATATTAAAATTGATGACAATTGTCTGTTTGAAGAAATAAGAAGACTGAATGTATGTTTAAATTCTGATAAATTAAAACAATAGGTAAACCAAAATGTTGAAACTGATAAAAGACTGTGGAAACATTTAATCATTTCAAAAATGAACACATTCCATATGAAGTTTTCGTTATTCTTCTTGAATTTACGTTGTGCTGCCCTGGAATTAATGTAGGAGTTGAATGAGTTTTTTAAATTGTTAGTGTTTTTTGGACAAGTGAGAAATCAAGATTCAAAGTTTATTCTGTAGCTGTATCACTTACCGTGAAGTTCCATATGAAGAATATTTCTTGTTCCGAAAATTCCGATGTATTTGAAAATGATGTATTGACAATACAAATTCATTTAATAGAAAAATATTTATTTAAGTAAATAGTTAAAATAGATGTAATCGTAAATGTAGTGTAGTTTTGTTTGAATTAATAAAATGTTTGATATATTTGCGTTGCAATTTTATCTTAAATTTTTCGTCCTCCTTTTCATTGGAATATAGTTTGAAAAAACACTCTTATTATAGTTATTCGAACTAAATGTAACTTAATCTTTTGGTCTCCAAATCTGGAATTAGTCACCAAATCTGGAAATGGGATCTGAAATTAGTCGCCATATGCGGTATGGGATTTGAAAATGGGAAATCGTTAATCCTGATGATCCTTATCAGGACAATGGAACAAAATTATTAAATTGTTGTATTGCCTTCGTCCTGGACAAGTGAACAAAACTTCGAATTAATCTGACCTCTTAAAGTGGGTAAAAATTGAGTTCAAAGATTCCGTTACATACAAGTGAAGCTAGTAAAACGGTGTTAATAATCTTTTAGTCTCCAAATCTGGAATTGGTCACCAAATATGGAAATGGGATCTGAAATTATTCGCCAAATGCAGGATGGGATCTGAAAATCGTTAATCCTGATCAAAACAACGGAGCAAAATTATTAAATTGTTGTATTGTCATCGCTCCTGGACAAGTGAACAAAATTTCGAATTAATCTGACCTCTTAAAGTGGGTAAAAATTGAATTTAAAGATTCCGTTACATACAAATGAAGCTTATAAAAGGGTGTTAAAGAAATGGCCACATTAAGAAAGAAATCACGGACATGAAAGGGGGGGGATTTCCTTGGGCAACAAGCTATACATTCGAAAAAGCCAAAAACTTGCAGGTAATAAAAAGGGACACATTGGCAGTCAAAAAGTTCATACGTAATTTGAACTTATTAAACAAAAGGTAAAAATGCTACTAAAGAAAAATATTGATATTAAGAAAATTTTTGTTTAAATTCTAAAACATGAATGCATTTTTCTTAATTTATGTTATAAGAAAAGAATTCACAAACCTTACTCTCTCAAAGAAAATTTAGAAATGAATATAAATCTTGATAACTACTTTTAATTAATAATGATTATTTAGCATTATGTTAGAGAAAATAAGTTGAAAAAACAACAGCTTGTTTCAAAGATAAAAAGTAATACAATCCATATTATTAAAGAACAAAATGTCTCCCTTTTTGTCCTCGTACAAAAAAAAAATATCGCGACTTCTACGTTATTAAAAAACGATTCAATGACAGATAAGGAAACTTTCCAACAATTTATCGCTTCACATGCTTTTTGAGCTCATAAATAATTAAACTTTGATGTCACTTTAGTTTTATTCATCGAATAGTTTAAGCTACACCAGTAAAGAAATCTTAGTATTAACTGTCATCGTTTATTTATTCAAATGATAAATATCCAAGTGGATACAATTTTTTTAAAAGCTAATTTGTTATTTCTGTTCAAACAAAAGTTAACAACTTTAAAGCCATAATTGGTATCAAATGGACATTGGGAAAAGCAAATACAACCCGTTAACAGAATAATTGATAAATAGTAGAAAATTATATACTTAAGGTATCCGACTACCCTAAAATTGTGAATTTTGCCAAAAATTGACAATTTTTTTTATGATTTTGTTTTATAGGTCATCTTATTAGCTTTATTAAAATACCAAGTTTATTATTTTCCGTTCACTAGAACAAAAACTATTAAGTGTTTTAGTAAAAGCAGATGCCATTACTTTAAGCAAGATGTCATAGTTCAAAACGCGTTTTAATCGAAATGTGTTGTTTTGAAAATGCTCAAACGGGGTTAGCGATTGCTTAAGAAGTTTGAAAATAATTAACTACAATTTTTTGTGTATGTTATGTATAATAGTGATTATATTAACATCAGGGACTGTAAATTTTGTAATAAAACAGGGATTGATAAATCTAAAGGATAAAATACACTACTATTGTTATTTTAAGCAATTTTATATAATAACTAAGATAATGTGCTCTAGATTTGGTGAAATTTAAAACATCTCTTCTCCTGAAGGTCATTTCAAAAATGAATAATATAGCAACACATCAGAATTGAAAAATTGAAATTTTGCTCATAAACTTTTGGTAGAGAAAAAGCTTCATTTATGTTTTTTTTTTTTTTTTTTTTTTTTTTTTGTAAATTTTTACCAAATTTTCCCCACATTTTTTAGTAATAATAATTTCTTTTTATCTTCTTAATTTTAGCATATTTTTCTTAAAATGTACTAAACAAATCTGAAAACCACAGAAAAAAATCCCTATATCTCCATTTTTTTTAAAAAAAAGTTGTCACGCGCAAGTAGTCGGATACCTTAAGCTATATAGTTTAAGAAACAAGAATGATTGCAGAGTTTTTTATTTGGTGATGTGTTGTGTTTTATAGTAGTTTGGCTTAATCCAACGAGCATAACATTATATCATCCTATTATTTTCAAAGGAAGGGATTAAACTCGTAAATATACTTATTAAATACTAAAATAAATTAGAGTAAAGACTAGAATGACATGATTAATGAGGAAAGTTCCCACCTCAAAACCCTTTATATTCTCAAGAACGCTTAATTTATAGGCATTAAATACGTGGTAAATATATTGTAGGCTTCGATCTAAGTAGTCAGTATGCTATTTAAACTAGTCTGTATAAAAAAAGTGGATCCTCTATTGAATACAAATGTGGTATATTTTGAGATTTGGATCATTAGACTTTTTTAAGAAGCCAACGTAAATAGAGGGTTAATATTGGTTGTTGTACTTATAACTTAGAGTTTTGTCTCAGGAATGTATATCCTCTTGAAAATAGTATCGTATAATAAGTATTTCTTTATTGTATGTTTCCAATTACTTGCTTAGTAAACGAGGCTTTATTTTCTAATTTCAACTAAAATGCACGAAAAGTCTGTGGTAATGTTGATGAAATCATTTAAAAAAAGGTTGTTTCAATAAATCTCTCTTTTAAACCATTAATATTTGAGAAATTATTTTTACATATCTTTAATGTGTAAGTTGTTGCATTTGTAACCATATTTGTCTTTTTCCATGCTCACATTTACGACGGAAAATATTTTTATATGACACAATTTTTATATGATATATTTTCATTAAACGTATTTATAATGTTAACCAATGTTGTACAGTATATTTTATGAGTTGCTAAATATTCAAGAATCGACCTTGTGCACATAATAAAAAAAATAAATGAGTTTTCTCACAAAAAAATAATTCGGTTTTTCTCTGAAAAGGAATTGAAAAAAATCTAGTTAATTATAATAATAAAAATTCAATAGAGATTCATGCATGACATGTGTATGCATAGCATAGTGATTCAATTTAAGTGCTAAATAATGTTTTTCACTTGCTTTGTATTAATTTATTGCATATAGTTTTTCACAGAACTATTTGGTTAAATCACTGTAATTGTAGAGAACTGCATAATTCATTTTTAGCAACGGTCTTCATACTTCTGAGCTAAGGTTAAGTGGATCAATTTAAACAAATACAGTTGAACCTCCATATAACGAACCTCTATATTGCGAATTTTTCTATATAGCGAACTTTTTCCTGGAACCAAGAACATTTCATAATTTTCTTCGTAAAATAACCTCTTAATAGCGAAGTGTATTTTCTATATAACGAACTCTTGTGATTCCATTTTTTTTCTCCCTAGGTTTTAAGTATTTCTGTACATTTCACGTTATTCTCACTTTTGACACATTTTATGGTGGTCATAAATGTAGTTTTGGTGCATTGCAAAGATGTGAGGCATATTATGAAACAAAGCATTTTTTCAATAAAAGAAACATTTTCAAACAAAATTAACAGATTCTATGAGTAATTCAATTTAAGGACGCATGCAGTAATGTATGTTTACAATATCTAATTATAAAGTAATGTATGTTTAAAATTACTTGTATGCTATAAATTAGGAAATATCCTTAAAATTCATAAATTTCAATTTAAAATTATTTTCTTAATGTTGGTAATGCAGTATATTCCTCAATATTCTTTTTCTTGCTTTCCTTGCAGTTTTTCTTTCTTTCTTTCTTTTTGATTGGTAAGATATATAAAATACATAAAAATTAATTTACAAAAAGGTACAAGTAATTACTTATTTTTAATATGTAGTGTTTATAAATTTAAAACTTGTTTTATGTGTAAAAGTACATTAAAAGATGAACCTCATTATTACGAAATTTCCATATAACGAACTTTTGTTCGGGATTTAGCGACTTCGTTATATAGAGGTTGGACTATATTTCATTTTGCTCGCTTTAAAACACAATCGCGTGTTTAGTTTATAACCAAAATGAATTTAATATTTTTACTTGATGGTTTTGCAAAAACGAGACACGAAATCACTACCCCTTGAGGCATTGCTGATGCAGGCTGCTATCCTCATTCGCAATAGAATTGTTTATAATTTGACTGAAATGTGGTTAATATTAGTATTTCTCATATATTTTTCTAAAATAAGGGATTCTGTAATTTGGAAATTATTAGAAGAATGTAGAATCTCCCCGAGAGAAACCTGCATTTGCAGTATATACAAATAAAACATATTCCGTAGCAATAATATTTTATACAAGGTTTAATATTTTCCGTTAAACTGGTAGTAAAAAAGCATTGATTAAAGATCAATTCAGGAAAATATATATTTGTTCAAACATCTATTTTAAGAAATTTCCTATTTATGATTACCTACCCCTTTTCCTCTAAACAAATTCTCAAAAAACGAAAAAAATTAAAAATGTGTTGTATTTTCAAAATAAATTTAGTTTTTGTTATTAGTATATAATTTATACATGTTAAAATTATCATTTTATGATAAATAGTTTTAACATATGCATTCTATACATTCAGATTAAAAATTCTTCTGTTGGCACTTGGAAATTTAAAAAAAAATATATAATCCAAGCATTTGATAATTTTAAAATTTTATTTAAATAATTTGAGGTTATTATATTCAGTTTATTTCTAATATTTATTGCAATTCAATTTTTACTTAACTAATGTGTATTTTTTGTTTCATGATGCGATTAAATATTTTCAATAGTTTAGCAAAGAAAGTAAAGTTTTTCAAATCTTGAAGATAAAAATAACCAAGCAAAGCCTTTAATTTTAAAGTCCTTTCCTACCCCCCCCCCCTTCGATCCCAGGCAAAGAATAAGCTCTACAATTAAAAAAATGAGCAAATAAGCAATACAAAAAAAGAAACGCATCCGAAAAAGCTTTTATACTTCATTTGATAAAATATCTATTTTTAAAGAATGCTTATTTATAGCTTCCATCTTAAAAATAGAAATGAATAGAATTGAAAAAAAGGTTTTCCTTTAAAATATTTCAAGGCTCTTCTTTTCATCGACTTTTCTTATCCCGAAAAGATATTTAATCTGCGAAAAGAGAAACCTCTCAAATATTTAATCGAAGACTGAATTGTAATCGGCGAAAGGCGCACAGAAAGCCCCTACTCTGCACAAAATGACTAGTTCTCTTCTATGCACACAAGAGTAATTAGACGTGTTGCTATTTTCAAACCGAAGCTAATAAAAAGAAAAAAAATTGACGTTTTAAGTTATCACTTTGGTCGCTAGATGGCGCAGCCACAGACTCGGTTAGGAAATTACTAGGCAGTCCCGCGCTTTGATACACCTGGCTATATGCTCTTCCAGCATTATCCGGGACAGTTTATTTTCAAGCGACCGTCCTGCGTGTACTCTAGTACAGTGTCTGAAAAGTACAGTTCATTTATTTCAGTACAAGAACGTTTTATGATATGATTACCAATGAGAGGTCAATAAGATCAATCCTGCGAATGTACTAGTAACGGGCTATCACACAGTGGTATTTGTAGTACAGTGTATAACTATTTGGATCCGGACGTTCACTGTACCCGAGTAATCCCTATTGGAACTATATGGACCTGTTGACTGGAGATATTTTACCAGGACCCGGTAATTTTGCTATTTTTCGTAGCATTTAACTTTAATATTTTCTTGGTTTCTAAGCCATTCGTTACAGAAAAAAACTTTGATTAGAGAGCTAATTAATAATCAAATAATGAAAGTAAAATTAAAATAATCAAATTTTGAATACAATATTTTCAAGGTTATTATTTTATGTTGCATTGAAGCAATAGTTTATAATGTATTAAAATTACAGCATTGAGAAGGTTGCATATTACGCTAATGGATTTATTCAAAGAAAATGTGGAAAAAATGAAGCGAATAGCAAAATGTCACATTTTTTTCAACTTAGGTTATGAAACGAT
Organism: Trichonephila clavata; assembly: GCA_019973975.1. Lineage (NCBI taxonomy): Eukaryota > Metazoa > Arthropoda > Arachnida > Araneae > Nephilidae > Trichonephila > Trichonephila clavata. The sequence goes on from BMAO01002312.1 coordinate 26,297, forward strand.
AAAGTAAAGCTGCTGAAATTAGCTTAAGTGTGATTATTATAAAAAGTGTTTCACTGTTTGTGTTTAAAAAAAATTAAAAGGAATTCACTGTACCATGTGAAATACTGTAAATAAATAATGTTCAACTTGATATGATATATAAGTTTACCAATCATTTATTTACAGCAACTGATTTGATTAAAATTTAATTATTTTTTTCATGATTCATCTATTTGAATTTGAATAAAATCTTTGGAAGAATATTTATGGAATGTTAAAGTCAATGGTTTATATTTAATTAAATAAGAATTACTGCTCTGTTCAGTACATTTTGACTTGTTGGAACCATGCTTGAATTTTGATTTGTCATATACAGTTAATGTTGATAACAGCAAAAGGAATACAATATTCCAAATTGATGGCAATGTGCTTCTCTGCACATAGAAACATGATCAACATAAGGCATTCTTACTTCGAGCCTTTTGAAACAATTCCTTGACAGGAAAACTTAAAGAAATGACACACTTGTGCTTGTTCTAAAAAGAATTCCACCTAAAAGAATCCTGCGCGATTTCGTGCCACTTTCAGGAATTTAATTAGTAGAAAAAATAATCATCAATCGTTAAATACCTCTTCCCTTGCTTAAATAATGAATTTGATGATTATTGAAGAGAGAGCATGCATTAATTGATATTTATTTTTGAGTTACATATTACCCTGCATTGAATATATTTTTGAGAGAGAGAAATTGAACTTTTCCTCTTCCCGCCGATTTTATTCTTCAAAACATTCTTCAAGGCCACGTTTTCGTGAAGAAATAATTTAAAAGATGCATCATCATCGTCGAAGGGTAAGTCTTCTTTTAATTTTCTGAAGTGATTTAAATGAAAAAATGTATATTATGTTTGTTTGTCGTTTTCTATAAAAAAGGCAATTTACTCCTGTATGAAATGAAACTATGAGCTGCATTCATTAATTTATATTCGTTATATGATCCGCAAGTGTGTAATAAACTCTTAAGCAGATTTTTTAAAAATGTAGATATTATAATTTAAGGCTGAATTTGTATTACATTGTATTATATTTGTAAGGATACAATTAATATATATAATTAATACTCTTACATGTTTTTAGATTTATTTCAATATTAAGAACTTAATTTTGAAACAAATTAAAATAAAAATAATAAAAGTTGCTATTCCCTAACTTTTTTCGCATTGTTAATTTCATTTAAAATTAACTATCTAAAATTGTTTAAAAAACTGAATTTTCAAATTTGTTTGACAAATATATGCCTTGTTTAATTCAAAATTTGAAACAAAGTATATATTCTTTTTATGTAAAAGATATATTCTAATACATACAATTTTATGTGTCTTGAACTTTGTACAAACTGTTCTGACAAGTATTGGTTAAAATATATTTTTATTTTTAATATTGCTATTGTAAAATTGAAATATACATAGATAATACATAAATACTTTAACTTAGATCATTCACTTCATAAAAAAACGTGTTTATAATGTGACGTATTTTTATACTACTCCTTCTACCATTTAAATTATTGTTCTTTATGAATATGATTGAATTCGTTTTTATCTTAAGCAATATACAGGATACTTTAAATAGTACAATGATGTATAATTTAAAACGGGATGTACACGAAATCTCTTTTATTCTGAAAGAGTTAATAATTCGATTCGGTACAAGAGTGAGCGAAATTAGAACAAAACATTACTTTCAATTATAGAATAAAATTTTGTTCTTTTAAAATTATACTGTTTGTCTTACAATAAATAGAAATAGAGCAAAAATTATTATGGGATTTATAGTATCGATCATTAAAAAATCCAAATTTCCTTCTTGATTTGTGTGTCACACAATTCATGTACTCAAACTATAGGCAGGTTGAAATTTTAGTAAAAGATGTCCATAATAGACACTTTAGAATGCTTAAAAATCTTATGTGTCCTTTATTTAAAAATTTTGCAGATTATATTTATCATAAGCGTTTGACAACACCAATTATTCATTGCTTAGGTGTGCATTTGATTTGATTTGATTTTAATTTGCGTTAAACTGTTTAAATATCCGATGAAAGTTTGTCACAATTTACAAATGGTTCATACGAATTCAGTAAAAAAAATCATGAATTTTAGAAGCTCAAACTCCGTAAAATATATCAGTAGTAAGTAAAAGACCGCTTTTGTTGAAATATAAAATCATGATTTTTTTTCCTTTTTAAATGTGTTAACAAATGTAAAACGAAATATTTGAATTTCTTAACTAAAAACAATACAAAGAATAATAGCTCAGAAAATTCGTAAAATAAACCCTCGATTCTGAATGCACTTAAGATCCTTATAGATTTGATGTATGTTTTATTACTAAGTTTTTAATAATAAGGAATTTTATTTTAATTAATACAAATGCTAAAAGCGTTATCAAAGGCCATATATGATAGTTTAACTTTATACATATTTTTATAACAAAGAACTGTTTAAAGATTATGCTCATCATAATAATGAATTGATATGTATGAAGGCAACTTCAAAAATGTGGTGTTTGAAAAAGTTTTGATAAAAAACCTTTGATTTAAATAAAAAGAAATGATGGAATTTATAAAATAGTACCGATGAATATTTAAAACATAATTACAAAATATTTTAGTTCGAATTAATATTCTAAAATACTTTTTTATATTCTTAATTTGCATAGTTCATGTAAAGAAAATGTTAGTTTAAAATAAAATTTTTTCAAATGCATTTCGAAATTTTATTCTTTTTTATTCACTTGTGATAATGAAATATTTGTACTGGGCACTAGTTTCAGAAAAGGCGGAAAATCTTTTTAAAACTAGATTGTAAAAGGGATATAAATATGCTTACGATCGACAAAATTTCGATTTAGTCTATCATAAATTTCGAATTGCAATCAGAGGTCAGGAAAATATTACAGTCAATAAAAATATTTCGTAGAAACTCCAAAGAGTTATCAAAAATCTTTTATTTTGTAAGTTATATCAATTTATCTCATTTCGGGATATATAAATATCCCATTTTTTATTTGCTAGATTCAATTATTAGTTTTCCCTTTTAATGTATTTTGATGATTAGAATGCATTTAAACATCTTCATTAAACAATTTAATATAACATATATATTTATACAGATAATAGTAAAATATATAGAAACTTTATTGAAGTAACCTATATGGCAAAATTACTCTGCATGTTCTCCATGGAAAGTATAGAATGTTTAAATGTAATATCATGTTCAGTTTGGAAATTCAAGGTTCAAAACCTCTTTCCTGAATTTATCAAAAATCTCAAGAGGCGTTCAATTTTTATTTTGCAATTTTAAGAAAAAATATTCATTTGTGATTTGGTTTCTTATAACCAAGTTATATACGTTAAAAATTATCGACATGAATATACACAGTATCCTACCACATAAATTTACGACTTTTTTCAACTACATTCAAATCACCGATATATTTCTTTTCAAATAGAGATGAAGACTGTTAATTAACATTGAAGACCTAGTACAATCCCCGGGAGCTGGTATCACTTTTTACTGTGGCGTCATATAGGAGGATACCTATTGTCACAATTTAAGTTTGACGCTGAGTTTTCTCCCCAGAGGGAGGCAACTGAGCTATGACGATGCGAAATCGTAGTTGGAATTTAATTTTACTCAGAACACCTAAGCCAAGCAGGCACTCCAGTGATCTTTAACATACCACATAATCATACGACATGGATGTTGTCGATTTTTTACATCATATCTCATTAGTTTGTTATATTTATCATCCCCGATATTTTTTTTATTCGCTGTAAATTTAAACATTTAAGCAACAAAATAAATTGTAAAACAATACAATATATAGGAATATATATAATTAGCTCATTGATAACTATTATCTGATTCTCAAACTTAGGGCTAAGATTGCGGAATGAAACAAAGTCTTAAGGTAGATGCCAATCTTCCTCTTCTTTCGCTTATATTACTGAGTTAAAATATAATTTCAAAGAGAAAATACAATTAGAAAGAATATAAAATGTATAAAAATCTAACGGAACTAAAATTAATTTGTAATATGAACTTGATATCCTTTATTCCAAAAGTATATTTCATTGAATAGAACCATTACCGCATATATGGAAATAAGTGATTATAAATACAGCTTTAACTTAATTAGTTACAAATAGTGCGTAGAGAATATAAAATCATTTTATAAAATTTAAATATTTTTTTTATTGAAAAAGAAAAAAAGGGCTAAAAATATAATTTAAAAAACTAACTTAATCAAATAATTATCAAAACACGTTAAATGGTAGTCATTTATGATTTAATAAAGTAAATAATGAAAATTAAATCAAACTATAACATGTAAGTTACATAATTGTGATTGATCTTATAAATTTAATATAGAATAATGATTTTTTCTAAACAACACCCGGTGCAACCAATTGATGGACCAAACGATACCAAAACCAATACAAATTCCAATACGGGGTCGAAGGCAATCCCTGAATCAATAGTAGGTTTTCTGTATGTCGACCGCCAAAAAACATCTTTCACGAGGCGTCCTTTCACTCACCAGAGTATTTTGTCGCCAGAATCATCACGCAGCTGCTGACGTTATTGAAATGTTTAGATTCCTGGATACTGCACGGTATTCTTTCCATCATCGATGATATGCCTACACCACAGCTGGTGGATGCTCATTTGAGCAACTTTTTAAATTTTTTCTCGTTCCCTTCTCCCTTCTTGAATTCTTTTTTGACTACGTACGCACCCTCTAGTGTCTTGTCGATAGTCTTCCGACCTAGCGTTGTTTTGAGATTTTTGTTCTTATAGAGACTTCTATACCAGCAGTTCTTAAACTTTCAATTGCCTCGGCTCCCCTTAATACAGGGATGGCGAACCAGTGGCACGCGTGCCATCAATGGCACGCGATACAATGTTTTGGGCACGCGACTGATCAAAATGGTTTGCATTTTATTTCGAAATAACAAAGTTCACTATAAAGTATTACGAACAAACGCAAGTAATCGGTATCGGAACGGTGGGGAGTGCACTTGTTCGTTACTGTCTTTCCTTAGGTTGTAGACTAGAGTTGCATATGATGCAAAGTTTGTCTACGCATAGCATAGTCAATTTCATTGACACAACTGCATTTTAAAGTTTATTTGTGTTATATTTACGATTTTTAACTGTTATTCAACATGGCTAGTTCAGAACAAAAAGTGCAAGATAATAAGTGTAACAGAGAATTTCAAACTTGGTGAATCTAGAAATACGGCATTATTAGTAAAGGCGACAAAGCGGTGCTTTTTTCATGTTCTGGAACGGTAGTATGCAGAACATCGTCTGTGTAAAACAGCATTTTGAAACAAATCACCAAACTTCTTGTCAAAAAAGGGAACCACAGCAAAAATAATTAATTACTTAGAAACTATTTGGCAGATTACTCCAATTCAACAGGAATTGTACTAAAAGTAACATCTTACAGTCCTAATACAAGTTATTTTTCATCCAATCTGCAGCAACGGAAGTCACACTAATGGTACTTTATATATATATATAATTTCAATTACACGTATAACTAAAACATTTTCAACTATACAGTGCAAAAGGTATTTTTTCGTAGTAAATAGTTTTGTGTTGTCAGTATTTAGTTTCATTATTTTCCCAATAATATCACAAGTCAAAATTATTTGACGGCCACGTCTATAACTCATCAAACATTTCTTAAGAAAAAATGGCACGTTGATCAATAAAGGTTCGCCACCCTTGCCTTAATATATCAGCTTGACATCACGGACCCCCAAGATTTTAAACATCTCTCCCGACTTAATATTCTTGATAAAAATATATGTTCTAGTAGAGCTTTTTATTTGGTACAATTTAGTGATCTTGTCTAGCATGGAACTTCTTCCAATTTTTCTACGAGGTTTTCAGAGTCTGTAAAAGAGAGAAATCTCAACGTTACATGAGAGACTCCGCGGACCCCCATTGTTTCTGGAAAACAGTGTAAGAACCGCTGCTCTATACCGTATATGAATATATAATCATTCTTGTTTGTAAATTACTGTAAATGTTTGTATATTGATTATAAAAATAATGTACAGAAATTTTCGAAGCCTTTTTAATTTCATGGTGTTCACAATTTCAATTTCTTGAGAACATTACAACCCACAAAAAATATATATATCGATGTAAAAAGTTGTCTAGAGAATAGTTCCAATAATTTTGCTCTTACTGGTTTCAGTTATCTTTATTGTTGAAGAGATTAAAGCGCGAAATACAACTTTTTTTTAGTGGAAGCTATAAATAATTAAGACAAATTAACTTTCCAAGCCTAAAGGAAATTAAGAAATGAATATTTGATCGGTTTGTTACGTAAGTAAAAACTAAAATACTAACACAAAGCGTAAATGTTGCAGCTCATTAAAATTAAAAAAAAAAGGATTTATATATATAAGCAGACGCACACCACTTCTGAATGATAATTAACTTTCGTTACATTTATTGTACTGGAAAAGCATTATAGCGCATTAAGCTTTCAACATTTAACAGCTTCTTATTCGCAGTATGTGTATAGTATTTATTGCTGAACTCTTAAACTCGTATATTACCTGTAAAGTAATTCTTCCTTTTCTATAAAGTATTCAAAAAACGTAAACTTAGTAGATAAATCTCGTATTTACATTATTTATATAAATTAATTAAAAATCTATGAGAATGTTCAAACATTTATGTTGTTACAAATAGGTGCATAATCTTATTTTAAATGCTTTCGAATTTGCTTAAAATTAATCTATTTTCCTTTAACTGCTGTTATGTGCTTTCATAGTCTTTACAGTAGTACACATAATCATTATTTTTTATTCTGAAAATAAAATATTGATATAAAATTGGAATTTTGTACCAATCTATTTAGTTTTATTTAGGAGATAGAAAAAAATGTAATTTAGATGAAATTTAACGATTGAAGTTGCTTTTATATAATTTTCTGAAAGCGCTCTCTTAGATTATACCACAGCAGGTGTGTGACAAAATTCATACCCTGCAGATAAAGAATTCTTTTTAAGTTTAAAGGATATAATTTCATTTACTATTTAAAATTGTTCTGTAGTTCTTTATAATTCCTTACTCAAAATATTGTATTTTTTTATGGAAAAAGTACTTTTCTACTTTTTGAGGGAACTTAGTAGCAACAAATGTTAAAATAATATATTTAAACATAAAACGAACAGGAATAAGGGATTATCGTACTTGTAAAAACAATTTTTATGGAATTTAAAATTTGAAATAAAATCTTGAAAACGTTACATTTTTTCTACAACTGGAAAATCTTTTTAAATTTAGGAGAAGGTTTCAAAACGAGATTACGTCACATTAATGTAGGAAACTAGAGATAGCAGCGCATACGTTAATTCTCATGTCACGGTGTGTTATTTCACTTGCCTATATATATATATATATATTACAAAAATATACAATATAAATATTTTTATCTTTACACTGTAGGTTCATTTTATTTCAAATAAATGTAAGGGGGTCCGGCACTTCCATAGGAGCCCCTGTTAAATTACGTAAGTTTATGTACCTTTTTCTCAGAAACTACTTGCTTCTCATAGATGAAATTTTTACAGTAGTTATATGTACTATCAATAAAACTTTAATGGCGGGTTTTGTCTTTTTACTAAAAATTAAAATAACTATGAATTTTTTTAAAAAATGTCCAATTCTCCCCCCCCCCCCCTAAAATTTAGTTTAAAAATTCATTATCTAAAAAGGTTTGCCTACTTTAATTAGTTTCTGAGAAAAAGGTACATATATATATAGGGAAAAATATTGCATTTTGAGAAAACATGCTTTAAAGTAAAAATTTGTAATTTCTGACGATTTACCTTTTTTAATACTTTCCAGAAGCATATGAAACATTTTCTTTGCCCTCTGCTTCTACAAAAGACTCTTCTAATTTTTTTTTCATTATTTTTAGCAATCTAGCCTTTTTTTGTATCTCAAGATGCTTTCGTTGGGCTACACGAATCCTACGTGCATCTAATTTTGAAGCACTTTGAATAACACTTACTGTGCTGTCTGATGTGATAGCTGGAACGTTTTAAGCATTCATTTTTTGAACGCCGACATTTTTGAGTTTTTTAAATATTTTTTTAGATCTCCCCATAATTTTTGTCGTTAATAAAATACTAATAAATAATTAAATGTAAAACGTGGATTAAACAGAAAAAAAATCTGGATAAATACATAAGAATTCACAATTAGCAAGTTCAAGCAAGAATAATCCCATTTAACAACAAACCAAACGAAAAAAATAACTGTGTTGAGTTTTCTTTTCCTTTCTTCAAAGAAAAATCGTTTTATTTATGTGTAAAAAAAGGTTATACTAATTGTAGATAAAACAAATCGCGCTGTCATCGAAAAATTAAGCATGATGTGACAGGTGCTGCTCGAGGAGCACCTGTCACGCGTCAAGGAAAGTGGCTTCCTTTTAAAAAATAAATAAAAATACTTCTAATTATTGTATTTCCATGTATCGTATATCATTTTAAGCAGAAATGTTTGAACTTTTCAAAAATATAAAAAAGTCAAAATCGATCATTTTTCGAAAATTCATGTGCCGGACCCCCTAAAGTTATTAGGTATGGCTATTTTAGTTTATATTAGAAAAATTTAGCGAAAAGTTCAGTGCTAAGTTTTAGATTACTCAACTAGAAAAGATTGATAATTCTATATGTATGTGTGAGCTTTCAAAAACCATTCTTTTTTATTTCATAAATTGAAAGCCTGATGGAATGATCTAGAACTCCGTTTCACCATTTTGCTCAAAACCATGCTTGTGAACTCCTCATAGACTTGTAAAATGTTAATAACTTGTGAAGTTATCTCAAAGTGTGTAATTCGTTACTGAACTTTCTTTATCGATAAACTAATTACAAATAATTTTTGCGCAATGCAAACCTTTTAGGCTCTCCATAATTTTATACCATGCAATATCAAGCATTTTATTTAATGCTTATCTTGCTTTTTAAAAGTATTTGGGAAATGTAAATAACATTAGTATGGGGCAGATAACTTTCATGCTTTCGTGGCTGTCTTCCCGTAAGTTTAGAAGAGGTTTTGAGGATATTTGTCTAAAAAAAGCCAATAAATCCTTATTTTAGAGGAGTATAAGTGACTACTGTAATAAACCGCTTAAGTTTGTGCCATTTATAGAGTGAAGTTGACAGCAAAGATGGGGTTTCAGTCTACATATCATCACACTGAGTCACTGGAGGCCTATAAGATCTACTTAAACTTAAGGTAATGTATTCATAAAAACACCTTTTATTTCCCAATGGTGTATTTGACGAACTGAAAACTCACACAAGTGTGAATTATTACCGTACCTATGCTCTATGAAAAAGGCTAGCTATCTCAGCATTCTTATTTTAAAACAAGGAATGGACAATTAGGGAAAAGATTCCAGGTTTTTTGAAAAGGGACATAGTGGTATCTCTGCTATGAGCGTAGAATCATGTTCTGAAAATTATAAACAATTTGTATAATAGCAATTTACTTTTAATTTCTACTGCTACAACAAAAAGATATTTATTTATAATGTATCAAAACGATAGATTGTTGAAAATGCCCACACAATTGTTTTTGTTTTGTAAAAAACAATTAGGATTTAAATACCAGTTAATGTTTTAGGAAATCTGTTATAATATAAAATGAGAGAAATATTTATCTCACTAGAAAAGATAACTCACTGGTGCATTTTGACCTTTCTTTTAGAAAGGTCATAATGCACCAGTTTAGAAAAAGATACGTAATTTTATAAACAAATTTATAATAATTAACCTCCAAAATGGCAAAGTGTCGTCGAGTTCTTGAGACGGACAGTTAGTTAGCAACGAGTAACATTTAAAAAAAAAATCTTAAATTTTTATTGTTGTTGCTCATTTTTCTAAAATCTATAATGCTAATTATCCCTAATTAGCAATACCATTGTTAATTATCCCTAATTTACAGTAAAAGGAAAAATGCATTTAGCTTTTTCGGAAGCATAGAACTAAATGTGAGCTACTATTCAGGGAATAGTAACGTACATACGGTGCAGACCATTCTATCAATGCTGGAACATAACTTTTTTCTACATTATTTCTCTTATGGTTGAATTTTTAATAAATTTTTATGCTAAAATCTTATTTACTTTTAAAGTATTTAGAATATTTTTTTGGAAATTAGTGCATTATAATAAGCATGCGTTTTTGTGAATAAGTTACTTAATTTTGATAATTTGTTCCGAAAAAGAATCTAAAAAGTCACCAAAGAAAAGCGCCAAAGAGCTAGATTTAACATAGAAAATACCTAATGTCATTTGGTGATTATGGCATTATCATATTTTGGCGAAAGAGGGATCAAGAGACTTCCCATCTAGAAAAGGGGAAAATATTTATTCTCCGAATAATTGCACAAGGAGAATAAAGTAAAAAGAAATTGAGAACCAGTTTTTTTTAAATAAAAAAATATTGTTAAAGAACATTATGTTCATTGCATTTATACGTATCAATATTTGTTATAATTAACTAATTTACTTTTTTTTGCGTTACTTCGGAATATACTTCTAGTGAGAAGAGAAAGGAAAATGTTTTAATTTGCAAAGGAACAAGGAATACGCTTTTCATGTTTTCATAATCTGAAGAAAATTGATAGTTTTTAATAGTATGGTAATTCAAAAAAATTTATAAAATTTTTTTTAACGCTTATATAATTTTTATTTTTTGTTTCGAAAGTTGGAAACAGTAATTCTTATTGAGTTTTACAGTATTATACAATAATGACAATAATAATAATATATTTAATTATATATTTGTTAAAAATGGATATTGTGTTTCATACTATTGTCATTCATTATATTTTTAATAATTTTTGAAATTTTGCATAGACAGTTTAAAAGATTAAGCTCTCTTACACACTTTTATCCGTATTGTATTTTTTTGAAGTTTTTATGTTCTTTGTGAAATTAAAAGGAATGAAAGTCCATTCATAATAATTTTCTTCAATTAATTAATGAAAATTTTAATGTATCATTGCAAATTTGTATTATATTATTATTTGAATCATTATTGGTAGTTCACCACTTTTTATTCTCTTCATTTTTGTTAACATGAGTGCACACAGAAATGTACTTTACATGTTGCTTAAAAATGAATTCCCATAGGATTTTAATTCGTGTTTCACTCTTATTTCATGTTTTTTATTTCCTTCTGTAAGTGATGTTGTTTTGTTATATAAATTAATCTTTTCCAACGCATACTTTTTCGCTGATACTATTTAATGTATACTACATTTTAATATTTTTTCAATATTTACCACATTTATTTTCCCGCATTTTTTAACAATTTCCTAAAAAGCTGAAGCAAAAATCATTTTTCTAATTAAGTACATGAAGCCGTTCTTGGATGCAATACATAAAAGAGATTTGAAATGGTTTCAGTTAACCTAGTTCTTAGAATAATGCGCCATACACAGTTATAGTTTAACGCAGATGCATTTTGAAGAACGTCAATTTAAAGCAGAGTTTCCCAAACTTTTTTTGTCTCATAGACCACCTTGCTATGTTCAGTATGAGATAAGTAACAGTTTAATGAGGGCCACTATCGTTAACCCCCATTTAAGTCACATAGACCCCCAAATTTATTTTATTTCCCATGGCATTGCCCTTGACCCTTGGGGGTCGATATAATCAACTGTGAGATTCATTGATTTGAAGGTACCTTACTGATTTGTAACTGGCGTATTAATTTTTTTCCTGTTAAGTTGTTAAAATATTATTTTAATCTTCATCTGAAACTAGGGTTTGTTTCAAATCTGAAACAAATATGTGAAACTGATTAATTAAATAAGTAGAATTGTTTCAATACTTAATACTACTTGTATGAGAGCCATTTCCTGCAAGTTCTGGTGTATACCCACTTTTTAATTAGCACTATTTAACTCTTAATTTAAATATTCATCCCTAAATTTTAAAACTTTTAAGTCGGTGCTTCTCAAACTTTCAATGTTTACGACCCAATCTTTAATCATAATTTTCATCGCGACCGCTTCATACAATAACAATGTACTGAATGCATTAATGATTTACAAACCGTACAAATTATCAAAATAAGTATTAAGTTTTGTACATGAGGAGCCTGGGGAAAAATCACTAGCAATGATTCCACGTATTCTTAACTTAGTATTGATAAATTAACTATCAAACGCATTCTGAAGAGTACTGATGCATTTATAACTAAATTATATCAGTGAAATTGAGTCAGAATATATTTTGTTTTTTTGCTTCTTTTTTGTAAATTAATAATTTTCAAGTAATATTTTGTTTTCGACTTTTCTATATGCTCGCGCCCCCCACCCAAGGTTATCACACCCTCTTCCCTAAGGAGGCGCGCCCCACATTTTGAGAAACGCTGTTTTAAGTACATATATCAATACACTCATATACCAATTTCCAGAGAAAACTTTAAAGAAAGGAAATTAACAAAATTATAAAAACAACGCTTTGAAAAACCAAATAAATGTATGAAGAATCACTTTGTCGTAGTCTCTCACTACCCCTATGGTTATTAATTCCTCTTTGCACATTATCTACATTTGGATATGTCGGATTCATAATTAATGACTACGCAAATAATAAATCACTTATTTATTATGCCTTAGGATAGAAATACACAAATATTAATCAAACTTTAAGAACAACAAATTATAGTGGAGTGAGATCAGAATTTAATTATGAATGACGGAACACTAACTGATACCACGGGGAATAACGCATACAATCAAACTACGCATTTAAATCTAATCTATAAAAATCACAGACCTGATATCTCTTTAAAGAGGAATCTTGAATACTTGTAGAATCTATGAAGTGGCTTCAATCCTGGATATCTTCAGTTACGTCCGAACCGAATTAATGAATCTTTTTCAATAATCTTCCTTCCGCTAACAAACTTCACTTAGTTAAACTAAACTCCTAGAATCACCTTCTTAATCAATCACGGTACTCCTCTATCAAAACACGTAGTCATCCTCATCTCTTCATTTCATTTCTCCCTTTTATATCTCTTTCGAACTCGCTAAACCCGAAACTATCTTGTTTGCATAAGTCACACTTTCAGCTCTCAGCGGGGATTGGTTAAAATAAATACAATTTAAAAGATTTTTAGAGAAGGTTAGTGAAACGCGTAAGCACCCGTCACAACTTTAGGATCAATATAACAATGTTATTGTACAAGTTTATAGCATTGAACTTATCATAGAGACAGAAAACAAATATAGTTCTTGAAGCCAATTAAAGAGTTACATTACGTCGATCTCGATCGACCGGTGGACCGCCAAGACATTTTGGGGTGACCACCTAAAATTTTTACCAGTTAGTAATTATATTACGGAAAATTCAAGATTGGCTGATAGTGCGCAAACTAAGCCTTCTACTAACTATAACAACAAAAACTAATTTTAGATAAAAATGTTTTATTTTTTAATGTATTTTGAATTGTTTCATAATAAATGTATCATGTGATATAACTATATATTTGGAGCTATTATTATTAAATTTGTATCTTGCATTTTGCTTTAAACGCAGTTTTAAAAGTTTTTCTTTTAGTTTTGTAGGTATAAATATATATTCAGTACTTATTATTAAGTTATAATAATAACCTTTTCCTCACCTCACCACACCTACGACATGGGGCAGTAGCAAACACAAGAATTTTTAAAGGGAAAAGGGTCCAGGGTTAGAGGTTATTATTCTCGTATCATACCCCAATACGCAGCCAAACATATTTTTTTTAGATTTTGTCGATTGTCGGGAACAAAAAACAGCAAATAATAAATTACTGAATAAATAATTAACATTAATAAAAATTAAAAAAAATTAATAATATCAAATATTTAATTACATTTTACATACTATATAAATGGGACTATAATGAATCGAAAAAAATGAAGGGTTATGAGAGGGAGGGTCCGGATCTGTGCCCCCACCCTTGTATGGGCCACTGCCACTGGGTGGACCGCAACTTCTTGAAGAAATTAGAAGTAGCCCACACCCTGGAAAAGTCTGCCCACCCCTGAGTTAGAAACATATTTCGCATTTTTGCTGCATACAACCATTCAAACGCTAAAAGTAAACAAGTAGAAACATTTTATGAGCATGCTAAAACAAATTAACGTTCCTTTACAGTTTCTAAAAGGTTGTTAAAAGTGTATATGGAGTGAATTTTGAATGTTTATATTTTGGGCATAATCAACTATTTTTTACATACTCTTTTATACTTATTGATTAAGTTTGTAAAAACATTCCTTTTGCTGGTGCTATCTCATAACAAATCTTTTAAATGGTGCCTGGACTTATAACTGCTATTGTATGATAATATTTCTGAGAACTGTGTTGTTGTTCTTGAATAATTTAAGCGATTTATGTTTTTCTAAAGTATGTGATTGTTAATACAAATCAGTTTTGTTTTGACAGTATAAGGTGTACAATATTATAAAATGTTGTTTACTATTTGAGATATGAGTTTGCCCTTTTAAAATAATGAAAAGTTTTCCCTCCTCAATTGCTTATGAATGTTTGTTTGAATTTTGATACATTTTCTTAAAGGCGTGTTCTTTTATTCGTGTTTCATTTAAAAGGTTCGCTTGTCTTTATTTTCGCAAAAAGTACTTCATTTTGTTTCATTGCCAAAAAGGCTGAGTTTTATACCCATTACTTATGAATATTTAATATTAATTATGCTGTCAATTGTGTACGTTAATTATGGTAAGAAATGTTTGAAAATAATTGGAAAGAATGAAAACTAACAGTAAATATTTCATTGAAAGAAATATTAATTAATTTGTTGCTTAAATATTAATAAATATTAATAAATTTTTTCGTTGTAGATTGAACTGAAACTATCATTGGAATTAGCCTCTTTGTAAGATTCCTAAATAATATTAATAGAATTTTTTTTCAATTTTATAACGAATAAAAAAAATGTCCCTGTAATATAATTTTGCTTAAGAACTTACAAATCGAAATTTGTGATTTAATTTTTAAAGTAAATATTTCAATTTTAGTCGTTTATTATAATTTAATTCCCTGTAACCGAATTCCATAATTTTTTAAAAAATACTTCCTTAAGAATTAACAAATATAACCAATTGTATTTTTTATAATTAATTGTTACACATGGTGTGTATTAAGAAGCCTCGA
Organism: Trichonephila clavata; assembly: GCA_019973975.1. Classification (NCBI taxonomy): domain Eukaryota; kingdom Metazoa; phylum Arthropoda; class Arachnida; order Araneae; family Nephilidae; genus Trichonephila; species Trichonephila clavata. The sequence continues at coordinate 41,552 of BMAO01002312.1, forward strand.
AAAATGTTTTTTTCGGAATTTCAATACAAACCTATCCAGAAAAGATGTTCTCTGGTATACACATGAAAGAAAAATAAACATAAAAAATTAATTTTTATATTAAGTGCTTCCACAAGGGAAATTAAATTGTGGCATTTGAGCTTTTTTATAATAAAAAGTAAAAGTAATTTTTGTTATAGAAAAGAGACGTTTTAGTACTTTTTTTACATTTATTGCAATGAGAGGTCATCTACTAACCCGGAAATTCACGCACAGGGTATGTCATACCCAACGCCAAACGTTTTTCAAGATTCCATCTAAACCTTTTCCATAAAATGAAGAGTTTTCAGTGTAGCTAACTTTAAGGTCATATCCTTTGAGGGGCCTTTAGCGTGAAGGCGAATTCTAAATGTATATTTTTGAACACCGCCTCTCCGGATATGCGCGTGAATCGCCATTACAGTTCTAAACGCATGAGGACGCTTTAAATCTTTCTTATGGAATGACGCATTATTGAAGTTTAGATGAAGAAATGTGATATTTAAGTAATTTAATAGATACAGTATTTAATAGATATTGTAAACTGTATTTTCGGATGAAAAATGTCTCTTTGCGGGGATGAGGAAGAATCGAATGATGAAGAGTATACCAGCAAGTATGATTCCTCCAAAGAAATCAATCCAGATAAGTTAACTGCGGGAGTATAATAATCGTGCTTGATAAAATGACAACTTCATATTCAACGTCTAGAAAATCTAATCGTTAGTCTATGACAATATTTTTTGTTGAACGTTGCGACAATAAAAGCTCAAATTATTTTGTTAAGTAGTCAGAAACCGCCTACTAAGCATAGAATCTAACACCGATTTCTGGAGTGTTTTGATTTCGATTAACAGAAAAATGTAAAAACCAGCAAGCAATGCTTCTACGAAATTTAAAAAAAAAAATAAGATCCGGTGAAAACATCGCACTTCCTCGCGATGAAGACTAAGGAGTGTATATAAAAATGCACTGGATGCCCCAATAAAAAAGAACAGAAAAACTAAATTCACATGGGAAAAGTGTAATAAACGTATTGTATTTCCTACTTTTTTTTTTCCCCCTTGTATGCAATTTTACGGTAAAAACAGATTTTAACATCTTTGGGTATGAGATACCCTGCGCGTGAAAGCCGGGCTAAATAGATACAGAAAAAATACATCCGGTAAATTGTAACCAGCTTCGTTAGTATTAAATTTTTAAAAAAAATCTACTGTCGAAATGACAGTACACGATATAGTGAAAGACAGAAAAAGTTTGGATCGGACTGA
>BMAO01002313.1:0-17308 GCA_019973975.1 Trichonephila clavata
ATGCGTTATATGATTTTCAACGGCTTTGGTGCCATTTGGTTAATTCACATATATGCAATTCAAGACGCTGTGTCATTGATTATAAACAGTCCTCGAAAATGCACGTTCATTTGCATTCTCTGAACGCACTAACAGCACGCACTTGATTGAAGACGAAACTTTACATGAGTGACGGAGAATATTATCAAAAATTTGATAGATTATGAAGATGAACAAGAAGAACTGGATTTCTTAAAATCGAGTATGATAAATGCAGGTATCAAGCTTTCAACAAATTGGAAAGGCGTTTTTTTTTGTTAAAATAGATACCAGTAATAAATATACTGCTTACGTGTGTGTGGAGTTATAAAATAATAATAATATTCTGTAGTCCTAGAATTGTCTTTTTCCTGGATTTATTGGTAATAATAACTTTCAACAATAAACTTAACAATCTTTAACAAATTAAATCAAGTTACACTGATTAGACTGAAATAACAAAGGAATAATTTTAATATTCGAGATAAAAATCCTAGTAAACAACGCACCTGGTACGCAGAAGCGAAAATTACGAGAAAACAACAGCACATCTGTTATGCCGAAGCCAAGTTCAAGATTCCCCGAGACAGAATCCGTTTCATATGGTTTTATCAAGATACACCACGTGGATTGAAGGAGGTTTCAAATACACTCCACCCACTCAGACCACCTGGTCCATAATTCACAAAACAAGTTCCGGAGTTTGAAATCACACACACACAAACACACACACACAAAGCGCTTCGATCCTACAAATTTGGTTTTCATGACGTTTACAAGAAACTAACCAACGATCGTCAAAGTAAGAAAAATTTATTACTTACTTTGCGGTGCAAAAAAATAAATCAATTGAAATTATATCTTCAAATAAAGAAAGTGATTTTGAACTAATTCATCACAGGAAAGATGCAATGCTTTGGATTACAATGAGTAGCAGCGAATAATGTATGTGCATTTGAAAAATTTTCTATGTATACAATGAGTAACTGAATGTTTTTAAAAGTTTCCGTGAGTAATTCAATTATTTATTTTGTTTGGATGCATTTTCTCATAAATTTCGTAAATAATTGACGTATTTTCTAAGAGCAACCTTTTTTTATGCGATCCCTCCACCGCATAAAAAAAAATTCTGTGGCATGTCGACGAAGTTGTTTGTTAATGTAAGTATTTATGAAATTTTCAAATATATTTTGTGTGGTTTCTTTTTATGCGTTACCTATCTTCTGTACAAAAAAATGTTTTTCTGCATTTTTATATCAAATATCATATTTCAGGATTAGTTTACACTTGTTACCGGAATTCTACAAATCACGTATTTGAAATATTTCTATCTGTTTTACTTTAGTTATTAGTTGAAACTTACCTTCTATTTAAATTTAAAACATAGTTTTAATTTTATAAAAATGCTTTTGAAACAACCTGTAATATGAACATGTATGTTGTAGGAAATTAAAGTTTGGAATAACGCGGCAGGAGTTGCACAAAATGGTACTGTATTTGGCCAAAATACTTGCATCAAAAATATCTCAGAAGTGTCTTTAAAAAATTTTGACAGAGGCTGAATCCTAAGAATACGGCACCGATTTAGCCAGTCATTTTAATCTAAATATCGACGGTTTGGATGCAAGCATTGAAATCAATTTCCTCTCAAGGTGTCTACAGCTTGCAGAATAATTCAAGTAATAGTCAAGTATGAATGCATTTACTCTAAATAAGAAATAAGTAGAAGATAAGTACCACTCGTTGTAAAGGAACTAGGTTTCTTTCTCAGGAAATCGTAGGGAAAAAAACTGTAGGACTTTTTTTTGTATTTTCAGGGATTATTCTCGTTTTCGGGAAAGACAGAAAGGACTGAAAAAAATTCTGCTGGAGATAACCTGCAGCTTAACTATGAACTATATGAGTCAATTATATTTCAAGATGTTAGGTTTTTCCCCTAAACATCATAGGGAAATACATTCAGTAGATTATTTAATATGCAAACCTCTTTCAGTAAAAGAGTCCTGAAACATTCGGATGAAAGTTCCTATTTAAAGTTAAGGGAATTCATATGAAGAGTAATCGTAAGTAAAACTTTTGATTATCTATTGGATTATTGTACTCTTTGATTATCAATGTTTCATGGCATAGGACTGAGTCTTATTATCAGTGTCAAGATTGGATAACCGTACGTCTACATTACTTTATATATTCACGATAGTAGCTTATTGCTATAATAATTAGGGATTTCCCTTTTGCTACATTAGCTTTTTGCAACCATATTAGATTTTGTATAGATTAAAATAAACGTAGCTAACATTTTTAAATTCTCTTCCTTTTTTTAAATATTTTTACCTTCACGGGAACTTGATTCGCCACAATGTTAAAAGAGGAATTTCATCAAATTTAATCACGATTGCGATGCAGTTTAACTCTTGATGTGTTATATTTCTCAAAACTAAATAATATATGAATCGAAATGTTTTTTTTTCTAGGAAAATAAGCTTTTTAATTTAGAAGTTAAGGTTATGGTCAACAGAAAATTATATTAAAGCCCTAATAGTTAAACTAAGATAATCATAATTTATATAAATCGCAATTTTAGTGCATTACTGATGGTGCTAGTGTATAGATAAAGTTTGAAAAATAAATTGGTGAGAAATCACCTATACCTTGCAAATGCCATACACCTGGTTATATGTGCTGTTCTTTACAAAAAAAAATGAGTTAATTTGCTATGAGACACTGCTGAGATTGAAAGCATATCGCATTAAAATATATTGTTTTAAGAGTTATATTTTGAACTTGAATATTGTGTGCTATGAGATGCTTTGTGTCATATTACACTAGAGAAATAAATAACTGTTATAAATTAAATTATGAAAGATACATGGAATAAATATAAAATTATTCAGATTGTCACCTTACAAGAATGATATTCTATAAAAAAATATTTATTAAAATTTTGCAGTGAAAAAACTTTTTTAGAACCAATACATACTGGAATGGTTTGTTGACAATGTTTGAAATATTTTTAAACTAAATCAGTAGTTTCAAAAGTATTAATTGATGTTAAAATGTAACGAATTTCAGCTGATATAAAAATTTAAAGTGTTTGCATTAGTTACAGAATTGAATTAGTAAAAATTGGCCTTAAAAACTAACTGTCGAGTATAATACGCTAACTATCGAAAGGGCATTTGTTATTATTACTGAAGGTTGGACAATGAAGTCCATATTTGCAAAAAATATAGTTCGTTTTCCTTCACATGAATTGTGTCAAGTGTGTCAAAATCAAAGGCTAACTTAGGCCAAACCAAATAAGTGGACAGTGAAAAAAATCAACATTCCTAAATATGTAGGTTTATTTCGATCAATACAATCTAATAAACATACATAAAAGAACAAGAAAATTTTAATATTTAGGTCCTAACACTGACATCTCTTCTGTGTTACTATCTTTCCTATTTCGGGATAAATTTTGTTTGCAGTGATTACCTTCAAAACTGACCGAAGGTACGCGTCATTGATACTATTTCTAACAAAATAACTTTTTTTTTATTTCATAACTGAAAATAACTGCTGGCACATATAAGTACTTTCAAACATGTAAAAAATTCACATTTGAATTTTTGAGTATTTTTCAAATGTGGCTGGTAATTAAATTTGCAAAATTCAGGCACACCCATTTCAGTGAATTTTGCCTTCAAACTTGAGTCGCACAGAATTTCGATCACCTCCATTTACAAATGGCTGGGTACTGAGTCTATGTTTACTGAAAAATCGAAGAAAAACAAAATTTGTCTTCGGAAAAATTGAAATTCAACAATTTTCTGCTATGTGCACCATTCCATGCAAGACTACAGTTGGATAACTGAGACCCATGTTATTGCACTTTAACTAAAATTTACGCAAATCAGTTGATTTTACAGCAAAATGTTGTAAATTATTTTACATTGCATCTTATTAAAAATCAATATTTTCAACTTTTCGCTCAACAGCATATTACTGTAATAATTTAACAATCAAACATTAATTCAACTGTTCTTAAGGTTATTCTGTTTGTGTTTTTTTTTAATTATGTCAAAATTTTTGTTATCTGTCGGAGTGACCTAACTTTAAACATATTTTAAATATTATTTATGCTTAAATATCATATATATATTTACCAGATTGTGGTATATACGCTAAATGTACGTATTTTGTTTAATAAAAGCAAGAGACTACAATTAAAAAAGCATTTAGCAATTATGACCTATCTTATTTTTATTCTGCTCGGTTTGTTACTTTTATATGTTATTGTGCACGACATATTGGCTGGTCTGCAAAAATGTTAACTGTGGGCTACATGTGGCAACGAGTTTGATATTCTTGAACTAAGGAGAGACTCAATATTAGCTAAGCCGGGCTGGTGCTATATATGTAATTCCGGGAGAAGGCATTAACATGCTGCAGTTTCTGTTATTCATTCACGTTTACTGACTAATAACTATTAACTGGTTTAACAATCAAAATATTGATGACAAAATAATTTGCAGAGATAATAAACCATTATTTTATACTTCATACTCAAAAGAAGCGACCACCGAAATTTTTAAAGAGAAATCCCTAACTTTGGATGAGAATAAGAAAATTGGCCAATTTAAAGACAAAAATCATGTTGCTCAATTTGAAACATTTGTAGATTTATAATTAGTTTGTAGACATTTTTTTCCGTTAAAAGTTTCAAGTGATTTCAGGAATTCCAAGAATAATTTTTTTGTTCTTGAAGTTTCCTTGAAAATCAAAAACCTGTCCGGAACAAAAAAATAACTAAATAGAATGGGGTACCCTGTTCAATCTCTTGTATCTCTCACAAGCATATAAATCCTTTCTCAATGACTCGAAAGCCCAGGGTGGGCATTCAAGCCTTCTCATGAAGCCTTTATCAAGACACTATTCTTCCTGCTAGTGCTCTCCAATTTAGTTCTCAAAACTATGTGGTACTTTTCTAGACTATTATTCCATTTTAGTTTTGGCGTGCCTTTTCTCCGTTTGCCAATTGGTTAGGCATTGAAGACATTTTTAGTGGTACTGTCTTCGTCCATTCTGACAACGTGGCATTCCCATTTAATTCGTTGTACTTTGATGAAGTTATCGATGTCATATTCTTTATATGAGTAATAGAGTTATAAATTTGATCTTCTTCTCCATGGGCTTCTTCATTTCCTCCAAAAATAATTCTTAAAATCTCCCTCTTTGTAGGTACTTATCATGTTCTCATCTGTTCGAAACATGGACCATGGTTCACATGCAGAAGTACATCGAATAATTAATTACTTTTATCTTTTGAAAGTAACACACATGCTATTTCAATAATGGAAAAATTAAATAAAAAAAGATGCCTGTATTTTTTTTAGAATTATAATAAATAAGCTTATATAATTAGAAGTTATAATATGCTTCCGTTTAAGAAATTATACTCACTGTGAATAGGATATTAATTAAATAAAAAAAAATTGCACTAGTACTACTATTAGCTTCTGGGATTAAAATGACAGAATTTTCTAGTTGGCGTGATAAAATGTTTACAAACCGACTAATGAGTTTATAAACCCACTCAAATCACACACTTAATCTCATAAATATTTCCTTTCTTCGGAATCCGCCAATAAGATATTTTAATTTTCTTAAATAAGGAATTATAAAAGGAAATTTGAATTTATTTTTAATGTAAATTAAACACGTATCTTTTTTTAAATATTTAATAAAAAATATTTCTGTAAAATGCGAATAAAATTAGGAGAATCTTATATTCCTAGAACCGATATGAAAATAATAATTACATTGCATTTTGAAAACAGATGTTAATCCAGTTAAATCCTTTTTAATGGAATATGTGTCAAAAAAGGTTAACGAGAAAGCAATTCTTTCGTTGAGAAAATACCGTAAACCGCTATCTGCATTAGCATCAAACCGGATTAGTGTTATCTAATGTTAATATCGTATAAAATGATTTGGTGCTTTTAATTCCGGTCCATTCCATTACCTTCATTTTTTGAGCTTCTTTTGCGTTCCATATATAATTCGCAAAGTAATATAATTTCACCAAAATTCACAATTGTAATATGGTTTTTTTATTATATAACAAAAAAAAGAACCTTCCTTGGTATTTTAGATTATTTTAATAATTTATTTAAACCCTTTTCAGGTAAAAATAGTGCAGCTCTTTTTAGAAAACATATTATTTAACAGAAAAATATAAATTGTAATTTTTGTTTGCAGTTAAAGTAGTTTAAATTCTTCATTTTATATTTAAATAGGAAAATAAATTGTATAACAGTAATTTCATTAAATATTTCAACACAGTAGCAATTTAAATGTGCATGGAAAAATGTACAGAAGCAATCTAGAAACTAAAAATTTTGATGAGAAGAATATTTATACATAATTTAAAAATAAACTAAAAAATTTAAGAATATTTTATTGAATTTTTCATGAACATCGAATACAAATCAGAGCTTTATTATATTTATTTGTCTCTTGTGGGAATATGAATTAAATAAGTCTTGTTTCATCTTCAGTTATCTTTAATGATATCAAATCATTTCATTGAATAGATCATTAATACGTGATATTAATTTAAAAAATAACGGGAGCATGTATAATGTAAATCTGGAAGCTGTATGAAAGAGATGTAAACAACAATGTTTAATAAAGGTGAATCAGTTTTATTAATCTGCATTTTATTCATGAAGATAAAGTATTCTATTTATATTAAATTTAACAAATTTCCCTCAAAGATATAAACATGAAATGGAAAGTTTTAAATCTTTCCTTAAAGCAAATCCATTGATGTATCCGCGCAATAAAAATTAAAGAAGTTACTTAACTCAAACTGACTAGTGAACAAATATATATATTTCATATACTTTAACATTTTAGAAGTTATTCCTTTTGCAATGGAATTACACTCATGTCCATAAATTAAGGATAATTCAGAATCACACAGAAATTGAACTCTAAAATAAAAGTTTCACCTGTAGAATTATCACACACATCTTCAAGAAGAATATGCAAATTACAGGAAACCACCAGATGGAGCGGATAGTACGTCACAATGACGAGAGTTTAAGAGAGGGGTACATAAGGAATGGTGGCAAAGAAGTAAAATTGTTCACAAGCGCTTTAAAAGCCTTTCAGTGCAATAACCGAAAAATTATGGCACAAAGGAAGCATTTGGATGATTTCTTACGTGCAGCATTATCGGACGAATGGAATGTGGACGTACCCAGCTGGAAGTATCTGAGAAACTTGGAATCGCCCAGAGTGTCATCTCCAGGCTTTGGAAACGATTCCAAGATAATGGTAATGTAAGTAGATGTTACAGCACAGGTCGCCCCCGAGTTACAACGCCGAATGAGGACCGGTATTTGGCAGTTAATGCCAAAAAAATTAGACGGAGAACAGCATCAGACCTATCTCGTCAGCCCTCTTCAGCTACCGGTACGACAGTTTCAAGGCCGACCGTGTACAGACGCTTAGGGCACATTGGTCTATATGCTCGTAAACCTGATAGATGTGTTCCCCTTACCGCAACTCATTGTCGCCTGCGATTAACCAGGAGTAGAGAGCATGCATTGTGGACACCGCAACAGTGGTCTTGTGTGATGTTTTCCGACGAGTCCAGGTTTAGTTTGCAGTCCGATTCTCACCGGACTTTCATATGTGGAGAATGCCAGGTACCCACCAAGAGAATACCATTGAACGACGCCGTTACGGTGGTGCAGGATGGCTCGTTTGGGGAGGAACTATTCCTGGTTCCAGAACTGACCTGCATGTCCAGAGTGTAACGATGACAGGCCACATCTATCGGGATGTCATTCTGGAACAACATGTATGTTTGCCTCGGGGCGCCATTGGTGCTGCATTTCTGTTTATGGATGACAACGCCCGTCCACACCGTGCAAACATTGTAGACGAATGCCTTCAATCGGATTATATCACCCGTATGGATTGGCCAGCATACTCACCGGACTTGAATCCAATAGAGCCCGTGTGGGATATGCTTGGCTGACGAATTGCAGCCCGTCAACCCCCTCCCACCTGTCTACTGGAACTTCGGTGGGCATTGCTTGATGAGTGGTGTAGTATTCTCCAAGATCAGATTGATAATTTGATACTCAGCATGCGTAGGCGTTGTAAGGCCTGCATTGCATCATCCGGGAGACATACTCCGTATTAACCATTATACTAATCATGTTATATTGTTTTTGTAAATAGGTTCTTTTTTAAAATTTGCTCCAGGGAGTAAAAACCGCAATTTTTATTAATTATGTCAAACATATAGCATCTTTTTTGCTCTTTACCTTTTGTTTAATAAATAGACTTTACAAATAAGTCAAATTTGTTTTGCTTCTGTCTCTTTCTTTGCCTGAACTTCATTTTCCTTAATTTATGGACATGAGTGTATTTCCAATCACACAGCAGGGGAAAAAAAGACCCAATTTAGAATTTTTTTTTTTACATTTTTGATGATTTTTATGCGTTTTTATTATTTTGAGTAATATTCATTCTGCATTTTATGACTATTAAGTACATTATTTTTGACATGTACTTACGCTTTTGTTTAGTATTTTAATTTAGTTTGAGAATTAATTCATAAAATTTATTTAAAATTTATATAAAAAATAAATTTAGGAAAAAAATATTTTTTACTCTCTACTTAAGGCTCATTAAAATAAGGAATTTATTGGTGCAGAATTGGAAAGATTGTAGCTTAAATAATTTAGTTTTAGAGTTAAGATTTAATATAAATTTCAAAATTATATTCATTCTTGATTTCGTAAATATCTCCCCTTTGGCTGGAATATATTCGATTTAAACATTATTTAATTTATTACTCATCAAAACATAATTATTATGTATATTTTAATTTAATCATTATATATATAAAAAAGTTTATATATATATATATTATATATATATATATATATACAATTTGAAAATATTATTAAGATCAAAATACAATTTTGTATAGAATGTTTTTATGCCGTAAATTGAAATTCATTTAATTTATATAATTCAAATATCTTCAAAATATCAAAAATCTCTTTTCTGTGAAATTTTTTATTATATTTAATCAAGATTTCCATGAATATATAACTTTAAACCAACGTGTTTTAATCATTTTGTTACTAAGAATATGTGCTTTGGCATCAATCTTTGATGAGCTATGAGCTTCATGGCCTGGCCTTGTACTGGCTTTTCTGAGTGTATAACTTTTGCCCGACTGGAAATTTCTTTCTCGTTGCCAGCATTTCTGGATGTGGGTGTTAGCACGATAGGAGTGTTTTATATATTTATGTAATTAAAATTATCTTTTTAGAAATGTCTTCAACTTCTCTTCCTTGACCAAAATGTTTCTTTTCTCTCAGTTTATCACGGCTTTGCACTGGCTGTTTCGTGTATAAATCTCATTTTCCTTCTTTTATTCCCAGGTATATCTTTTGTTTTTAAAATTACTACTTTTGATCTGCAGTTTACAATTTCAATCCAGTTTTACACAAGAAAACAATGTATAATTTTATTATTAAATAGTTAATTTAGAAATGAATAATACAAATAATACTGATTTAACTTTAGAAAACACTACGTTATATCCATTTTCATTAAATAATGAATATATATATATATATATATATATATATATATATTTACACATAAAGAAAACTATTAGTTGTGACGTGTCAGAAAGTTGTCTTTCTGAACATGATCCGTAAGCCCTCAAACCCGTGAATTCTTTCAAAAGTATACCACAGTTAATTTAATAATGGCGACTTTGGCAATATTTTTCATTGCATTTTTATGGCTCCTTGAAACAGAAAAATGCCTTTTTCAAAAATATTTTATTTATAAAAAAGGCAGAAAATAAAAGTTTTCAAAATTCAAAAACTTATACGTTTTTTAAAGAAGTTATCAATATTTCATCGCAATTTAACTTGATAGCGTTGAGAAAGGTAGATAATGTACCAAGCTAATTAAAAATTAGTTTTACTTTTTTTTTTTGAATTTTAAACCAAGAAAATCTACCGAAATTTGTAATAAAATGTCATACGTTGTAGAAATTGAGATTTTAACAATATAATTCAAGTTAATCACATATTAAAAACATTTATTTCTACACCTTGCATCTTCACCCACAGAGGCAAAAGTAAGTCTAAACCTCCTACGACCCTGGACTAAAAAATAACCTACCTCGGTAGTGAAGGAAAAAGGTGACCATACCATCGAAGAACCTTACCACCCATACTCAAAATCTTTTATGGCTCCTCCAACTCAAATCTAGATAGAGGAGATGAAGTGTGTCTCTATTACTTTCCCAAATAGAGAGCATGAGTACCATAAATTCATGTTTGAAAAATTGCATTCACTACACATATAAACTCATTCCTATCAAGAGTTTGTTGGAAATTTTCTTTTCTAAAATCATCACTGAATACAGTAGTATTATCATCTTTACAGACTCAAAAACCGTGCTGCAAGCCATCCAGGAGGGCAAGTGCCAAATCAGCCATCAGCCTCAAAATCATCCAATTCATCGACAAAATCATCACAGATCCTGCCCATTACAATGTATACTAACCCACGTAAATATCTTCGGCAATGAGAAAGCCGATAAACGTTCCAAGCAATCCAGCCTTCAATCATCCAATCTCTCGAACCTCATCGACTTCAATGCAATTACCAACCGAAGATTAATCAACAATAATTTTAAATATTCCATCCTAGCTCTAAATAGTAATCGTACAATAGCACCGATAATTACCAGGCTTAGAACAAAGCACATAAAAGGAATAAAAATCTCAATTGACGGACAAAGAAGTTACACAAATCATTGTCCAAACTGCAGTAATGTTCAACCATCTCCATAACATGTTCTCAGGGGCCCACCAATTCAAGCCAGGCTTTAATCAGACCTGAAGAACCAGGAGATTTGATCTTCTCTGATAAAGTCATTGGGGTTGCCAAAGCCGTCTTCGAGAGGTTCGGAGCAATCTAAAATTTCTCTTTTTATCCATCAGCACATCATGGACACGCCAACAACAACATTTATTTTTTAAACAAAGTGAATCAATACATTCAATAGAGCAACGTCATGAAATTCCAGTCAGGCTGAAAAACGATTTTCGACGCCAACTTATATCATTGCTATAGTAATAACTTTGTTACAACAATGCATACAAATCGAAGTTGGTATCTAAAATCGGTTTTTAACAGAAATTGCCATATTCAGTGATGTGTAATATGTTTATTTTTTTAGACAAACATTAGTGGTTAAACTTAGGCTTAGCCACATTATAATGAAGGAAATAGCATTATTGATCTTGTATTCTTGTCCAAATTCCAGGTTAGAGAGTTGGTGTTTATTTTTAAAACTAGATTTCTTGGTATCCATTTCTTAATTTTACTTTTAGTTTTCCGTTAATTGTGAGCTCTACGAATTCCTCTAAATTTGGGATTATGATGTATATATAACTGTGAAAAAAACAACTAAATCCAACTCCATAATGTTCGTGTTTAAATTATCCTAGAAACCACTGTGCAAACCAGCCTTGAAGTACATCTAAGATATGCAATAAGTAAGTATATCTCTCTCTGTGCTAAAACTGTATATAGATTGGAAAACTGAATGCATTTTCCTTTACCTAAATTTCATTTAATCAGAAGTTTACTCAGAAAAACAACTATGAGCTGTTTTGTTTGAATTAAGCTTAATTCCTTGTTTTGTAATTGAAAATGGACTTCCCTTAATATTTTTAACAGATCTGCAAAATACACGATGCCCCTTTTTATGTAATTACGTATTTGAGCAGCTGTTCATCTCTACTTTTAAGGAAAATCAGTACTGATAATGTTTGAAGACCAGTGCAGATAAATATTAAAAAAAACCATGAGAATTATTTCTGAATCCTCACCCTGCCTGCTGACAAAATATCACGAATAGGTATTTTTACTAATGAAGAAACATTTTTTTGATGCTTAATATTCTCCCTTTGTATCAGCTTCCAAATTTTTAAGCAAATAATTAATTGTTGGTTATTCTTCTATCTATGCATTATGAATCAAACAAAAGGAAATAGTAATATTTCCTTATTAACTAGATTTAATTCATTAAATTGAATGAAATTTCAAAATCAAGTAAACATGTAATGATTTCAACATTGTTAGTTGTTTCATATAGTCTTGTGTGAAGATTAATTATTTCACTTAGAAATCTTTTATGTGGTTACATTAGGGTGTCTTATAATGAAATAGAATTTTGTTTGTTCATATGATTGCTGGAAAGAGTAATTCGTCTATAGTTGTTGTTTAGCTCACCTTCTCTTTTTCTATTAACAATAATAAATAACAGAAGGCATGAAGTACATCTTCTTCCTTAGAAGACAATTGAAAAAGTATGACATAAATTGCTGCATTAAATATATTTTCCCTGTGTGTGAAGTAGTATACATCTTTATCATATTCAATACCATTCATTATATTCAAATGGTTTGTAGCTAATAATAGCTCCTTTAATAAATTTTTTTGGCAAATTAAACTCATTCGTAATGATTAATTTGCTGAAAAGGTGAAATACTCAGTAATATACTTCCAGCATTTCTTCTAAGAAAGCATTCTTCCATTTTTTCTTTCGTATTTGGAAACACAAAAACACACATATTTAGAAATATTTAAAAGGAAAAGTGATGGGTGTAATGAATAATATCGCTTAGTGTATACAAAAATGAATGATTTGTGTGGAAAAATTGCAAATAAAATTTAAAGTTTATTTGTGATTAAATTGGCTTGCTGTGAATTACTTAGATTTCTTTGTTAAGACAGTAAATTGAAAGAAAGTATTCTGGTGGTTTTTAATTAAAAATGGGGAACGTGAGGAAAATTTATCTATTTGGCCTAATTTTGTGTTTGATTAAAAAAGTCGGATCCCCATTCAATAGAAGACTACGCGTGGAAACAACACTCGTGTGGACACTACTTGGATGTCACCTCACAAACTGGGTAAGGTAACATACGTATAACATGAGTTAACTTTAACGACATTTATCTATAACATCTTAATCGATGCAGTACAATTATTATTTTTAAACATGGGTATACCATATTTTAATTTTCAACATATTTATCAAGATTTACAAAATTCAAGCAATGTCCTGTGATAGATGATTAATTTTGATAGAGTTTCATATTAAATGTATTGATCTTTAAAATCACATGTTCTTTGTCATACGTAATATGACAAAGAAAATATACTAAAAATGTGTAAGCTTACTAAATATCAATTATAAACTGCTTTCTCATACTGTAAATGTATTTGAACACTTAGCTCCTACTCAGGACACTCTTATCTGAACATTTATGGAATTGGCTTTCAATAAATTTTAATTATTTATATCACTATTTACATAGTGCGTATTGGATTTGTAACATTTCTTTTCAATAAATCCTTTGTAAATTTCAACAATTTTTTGCGGTTTATACATTTTTTAAAAACTGCACTGATTTATCAGAATTTCTAATAATCTTTTATTCAGATGACTATTTATTAGTGTTGAAAATGAATTGATTTTATCCTGAAAATGAATTGATATCTTCGGCCAATGTTAAGGAATACAGCACAAATTAGGAATATTTTTTCATTTCAATATATAAAATTATTCAAACATTAATATTATATTCTGGCTTTATATATACCATCCTGTAAAGAATTATTTATTTTATCATATTATTCATTTTTATCCTATTTCACACATTTTTTTCTTTTATAAAATATGTTTCGCATTTTTCTCCTATACCGTATTTTAAATGAGGTATCCCTTGATATTTTTAAAGAAAAAACTAATTATTTATGAAATATTTTGAAATTTAAAAAATAATTATTATAAACAAATACATGAAATTGAATGTCACAAATTTTTATAAAAATGGATGCATTTTTGTTTGTTTGTAAAAGTTCTTTGCGTTAAGATCATGCTCTCGTACATGTTGACGAAAATAGCCTTAAGTGCTATGACCGTTAAGTACATGTAAACATTGAATTTTATAATTTCTGTTATAAGAATGATTCATGTTTGCTAATTATATAAATAAGAAGGAGTCAAAATAAGTAAATACAAAGCAAATTATTTTGATATAATACTTCTATAATACTTTAAAAAAAATTTAAAAATGAAATCGATCTAAGAGAAAAATTTAGAGGGAAAAAAAACATTTGTAGTTTTTATTATTCATTTTGAATTAAAAAAAAATTTCTATTAATCAAAATGAATTCTTAAGACAAGGAATTTACTTAATGTCAATAATTTATATTATCAATAACATTCAAAATTAAATACATAATTCTTTACCTTGTTTCAGTTTTAATCTAATATTAAAAAGTTCTTTTATGAAATGCGTGTTCCTCTTCTGTTCTAAATACCGCTACGTGACTCCACTAAAAGAAATTATCGTTACCTCGAGCTTTAACCTATACTGTAGTGTAAATATTATATCAGTATATTCTACAAGCTCCATTACTTGAAAAATTTAACATGGATCCCGAAAAGATAAATCATCTTTAAACATATCAAGTCTTTACAGTAACGGATCATTAATGCTAACACTTGTTTCAAAAATGAAATATATTTTAAAGTATAAATCTCCCTAGAGCATAGTACCATATGAAACCTCTAATATTAATATTTGAAAATGTCTGAAAACAGAGCGTTATTGTTATATGAGCGGAAAAGTGCCATATTCTAACAAAAATAAAAATGTTTAATAGCCTACATATTTTCCGTTTAAAAATCAGTTTAATTACTTGGCTTTGAAGAGAAATTAAGTAATAATTAGTTTATGAGGTAATTTAATAATGCTATCATTTTTAATGCGCATACACTACTCCACGTATTTAAAATTACTTTGAATACTAGAAGATTAAAAAAGATAATTTTTTAATGAGTTCACGTTAATGAATAAACGAAGTTAAACTTAATTTCCAATTAGTTAATATTCTTAATTGTTCATTAATTTACTTTAAGTATCAAAAAGCGTTTTATGCATTTTGTGATTAAAATAATAGTCATTATTCACCCATAATATTCATACATTTTCTAATTAGGAGCGAGTATTAGAGATAACTAATTCATCAGATTAAAAGTCCTTAAATTTAATGTTATTCAGAAATTATAAATATTTTTAAAATTGTTAAGCCAATCAGTGATGTAGCTTTTGTTTAATAAATTTTAAGAAAATATGTGTGAAAATATTTACTTCAGGAAAATAATTTCCCTCATATGTACTATACCGTTCGAATTAATTGGAAAAAACATATTTTCTTGTGTGAGTTGGTATGTGATTACCAATAATATCCCGAACTGCCACAAATCAGTTATATCTGTTTGTAGGTGGTGTGACACGGATTGGCTTTGACAATAATTTACTCATTTGACAGGTTTTAGTGCATCAGTAGCTCAGTTGTGGGCATTTCAGTGCGGCAGCTTGTGATTAGATTTTTACGTACCGTGTACCACGTGTTGCTTCTGCTTGTTCAAAGAGAGATATTGCTCTTACAAATCGTTCTAAAATAATCGCTCATAAGGAAAACACTTCTATGATGTGGGCAACACTACGGTGTGGGCAAATAAAGTGTTTCAAGAACATCCCATCTAAAAAGAAAGAGAAAATGTAGGTGCTGGTGGAAAAACTATTCCGAGAACTGTTAAAATTGTAATAAGGAATTACAAAATAAACCGAAGAAAGACAAATATAGATCTTCGAAAGGATTTATTAGAGTATAGTGTTAAAGTGAATTGCACACAAAAGCTTCTGGAAGCTGATTATTAGGCAACAAGATCGAGTATAAAGTGATTTCTAACTCAGAAAAGATGGGAAAACTTTTAGCATGGACCACGAAATACCAATCCGGACTGCTAACGACTAGAAAATAGAAAGTATTATTAATGAAATACATTTATTTGCGCAGGGTTCATTTTTTTCTTAATGGATTTATTTAATGATTTACTGACTTCTACAGATCAAAGTATAATTAAAACAAAAGTTTTAAACATTATTTATTAGATTAAAACTTTCTTAAATTATTGGTTTGCGAAAATTCCGTATTTTCTATTCAAAACCATTAGGCTGCTTACATAATTTTCCATAAAAGTAAATTAAAGTATTAGCTTTTATTATACAGACAGAGATTAATTCATAAGCATATTTTACTGCAAGTTGATCAAGCTTCATCTTTCAAACAGCATTCGACAAAAACCTATGCAAAGAAGCAACGAATAAATAGGCAAATAGATACATATCCATCAAATCTTAACCAGAAAAGCCGCTAATGATTACGGAACGTTTTACAGTTAGGTATGAAACGTAAGTTTACCGGGGGGGGGACATACCATAGCAATATTTAATGGGTCAGGTTTCATCTTTCAAACAGCATTCTATAAAAAGTTGTAATATAAAGAAGCAACGAATAAGTAGGCAAATAGATACATATACATAAAATCTTAACCAGAAAAGCCGTTAATGATTGCGAACAATTTCCAGTTTGGTATGAAACATAGGTTTTACCATGAGGCGGGGGTGAAATTCATACCGCAGCCATATTTACTACAAGTGGATCAGGCTTCGCCTTTCAAACAACATTCAATGAAAACTTATAATGTAAAGAAGAAACGAATTAATTTGAAATAGATACATATCCATCAAGTTTTAACAGAAAAGTCGCTAAAAATTACGAAACAGTTTTCCAGTTAGATATGAACGTAAGTTTTACTTGAAGGTGAAAACATACCGCAGTCATTTTCAATGTGAATACGGATTAAAATAAATTTGGTTTTACGTAAATATTTGTAATTCCTTTCTGCACTAGATAAGTGAGATTCAGGGAGTTCTGCATTCTTCTTATACAAATATGTACCGTATTAAACCTTTTTTTCATATTTTTGTAACGGAAATTCTGTCAGGGAGAGTATGAGTTACATAAACGTCACACTATAAAGCAACACGAGGGCTGTTGTGATGACCCTAGTAGTTTTGAGCCTCGGTTACACCAGAACGTCGGGGATTTCGATCACCTTAACGTCCTACTCTGTCATTTCGAAACTGCGATATAAAATACATAAAGTAAGTGCTTTAACTTAATAATTGCAAGGCTACTTCAGTAGGGGGATTTAATTTTAAGAATTTTTAATATTATTTAATGCAATTATCATATTTTAAGGACCTTTATATCATTAAAAACTGACGCTGACATTATGTTTCTCGAAGCTTGTTGGACCAC
>BMAO01002314.1:0-18324 GCA_019973975.1 Trichonephila clavata
ATTTCCTTAGAATTACTCTTTTTCAATTTTTTCACTTAATAATCTTAAAAATAGGCTGTAATCACCATTAATGATAAGCACAGCACTTCTTTATTAAGATAATTGGCTAGGTGATTCTTCTTTTTTAGAATTTCGCTTCTCTCAGCAAGTCGCATTTGTTTAATACTACAATCTCTTCTTTTTTAACAAGATCACCATTGTAAAGTTCCAATTCATTATGGATACAACCATAAGCCGAAACAACGTCATCATGAGTTACATCGATTAAATGAAGTAAAATTTGACACCTTTCTATGTGCTTTAAAAATTTATGTCCGAGCCCAACTCCAAGGTGAGCATCGGTGATTATTCCAGGAATATCTGCTATTACAACTTCGCTATCATCCACTTTTGTCACACCTAAGTGGGGTCTTACGGTGGTAAATGGATAATCGCCTACTTTTGTATCAGAATTTGAGCAGCGAGTCAAAAATTTTGATTTACCTGCGTTTGGCATGCCAATAATTCCAACATCTGATAAAACTTTTAGTTTTAATAATACATGTTTTTCTTCGCCAGGCTGACCGTAAGTAAAATGTCTTGGTGCCTTATTAGTAGAAGATTTAAAATTAGTATTTCCAAGTCCACCTTTTCCACCCTGTGCTACTTGAAATTCCATACCAGGCTTGTCAAGGTCTACTATTATCTCCTCACTTTCTTCATCAATTATTTGTGCACCGACTGGAACTCGAAGTATAACGTCTTTCCCTGCTGTGCCAGATCTATCCCTGCCCGCACCATTTTTCCCATTATCTGCTTTAATGTGTCTTCTATAACGAAAATGAAGCAAAGTGTTAAGATTAGCGTCGCTGATGAAAACTATGTTTCCACCCTTTCCTCCATTACCACCATTTGGACCACCAAATTCAACGAACTTTTCTCGACGAAAACTTGCACAACCATCACCACCATCACCGGCTTTTAAACACAATTTTACTTCGTCTATAAAACCCATGCTAACCCACGATAATATTTAGCATCCTTTCCTAATGCGCTTTCTATTCTGATTAGCTCGTTATACTTCGCAAGCCTATCAGAACGCGATAGCGATCCGGTTTTATTTGCCCGCAATTTGATGCAACTGCTATATGAGATATTGTTGTGTCTTCTGTTTCACCTGAGCGGTGAGAAATAACAGCTTTGTAGTTGTTTGATTTTGCCATTTCAATAGCAGCAAAAGTTTCTGTTAACGTTCCTATTTGATTTGACTTGATCAGTACAGCATTTGCCATTTTTTCTTCTATTCCTTTGCCTATTAGTTCACAATTTGTAACAAATAAATCATCCCCAACCAATTGAATTTTACTCCCCAATTTTGCAGTAAGTAATTTCCAACCTTCGTAATCGTCTTCACTCATTGCATCTTCTATAGAAATTATTGGATATCCTTCCACAAGATTACAATAATATTCAGTCAATTCTTTTGAAGTAAGCTCTTTATTTTCAAATTTGTAAATTCCATCTTCATAAAAAGTAGATGAAGCAACATCAAGGCCTAGTGCAAAATCACTTTGCGCTGAATAACCTGCTGATTCTATAGCGTATATGATCAAGTCAAGTGCTTCTTCAGTACTTTCAATATTTGGTGCAAAACCACCTTCATCTCCTACGTTTGTGCTATAACCTTTTTTCTTAAGAATGCTACGTAAGTTGTGGAACACCTCCGCAGATATTCTGATAGCTTCACTGAAAGTCTCAGCACCGACCGGAAGAATCATGAATTCTTGGAAATTGAGCTTATTGTCTGCATGTACTCCACCATTAATTATGTTAATGAGTGGAACTGGCATAACACTCATCTGCTCTCCTCTCAAATATCTATACAACGGTATTTTGAAACTGTTTGCTGCTGCTTTTGCAACCGCAAGAGACACACCCAAAGTTGCATTTGCTCCAAGTTTAGATTTATTTTTTGTCCCATCCAGTTCAATTAATGCTTTATCAATTGCATTTTTGTCCGCTGCATTCATTCCAATGATTTTATCTGTTATCACTCCATTTACAGCTTGAACAGCTTTCAGCACTCCCTTACCACAATACCTTTTCTCATCTTGGTCTCTGAGTTCCAAGGCTTCCAGTTTACCGGTTGAAGCTCCAGAAGGTACAGAGGCCCTACCTATTGCTCCATCACAGAGTTCAATTTCCACCTCAACAGTGGGGTAACCCCTGCTATCTAAAATTTCTCTTGCAAATACGTTGTTGATTATCTTATTCATCGCATTAAACCTTAACTTCCGCAATAAGTGCTGCAGTTTCCTTTGCCAATTTAGCTATATTACTACCAGCACCAATAAATAATACTATATCACCTGGCCTTGTCGAATCACTAATAAAATGCGAAATGAGTAGAGAATCATTCATAATTTTTGTGTTATTAAATCCATTACTGATTAAAGCTTTTTGTATATCATCAATTCCACAACCAGAAATGGGCTTATCTTCTGGAGGATGAACAGGAGTAAGGATGACATAATCAAACATCATGAAAATTCGTATGAATTCATCAAAAAAATTACGAATGCGAGCAAAACGAAGTGGTTCGATAATTCCTATTACTTTTCCTTTAGTAATTGAACGTGCAGCCGTTAAAGTTGCATATATTTCATTTGGATGATGGGCATAATCCTCAATTAACTTAACACCTTTAATATTGGCAATCAAAGAGAATCTTCTTGCTACTCCTTTGAATTCCAAAAGGCCTTTTTTAATCTCTGCATCGCTAATCCCGAGTTTTATCGCAACTGATATTGCAGCCAAGGCGTTGCTTACTTTGTGAATACCTATTGCGTTTGATAGTACTATTTTTTTAAAGGGCTGGATCCCAGTGTCACGCACTGGGATGACAGAGGGTGATGGGATGACAGAAGGTGATGGGATGACACCTGCTTTTTTGTCATGCAAGTAGCTGATGCTGGAATCCAGTTGTTCAACACGTCAAATTCTATGCTGTTAGCATGCTGTTTAATGTTGCTGGCTCTTATGCTACCATTCTCAAACCCAAACGTTATAGAATTACTCGCATCATAATCGATGTCTACAGAATCAGGTAAAACTGCAGAACCTGCATTATTCACGAATTGGGAAAATGCATTTTTGATATTATCAAATGTGCCGTAATAATCTATGTGGTCATTGTTGATACTTGTTATGACAGCAATCTTTGCAGGGATTTTTAGCATAGTTCCATCAGACTCATCAGCCTCGATCAGAAAAGTGTCACTCCCTCCAAGTTTGAAGTTGCTCTTATAGGAATTTAATATCCCTCCTACAGTTACAGTCGCATCAATGCCAGAATGATCAAAAATGGAAGCAATCATAGCGGTTGTTGTTGTCTTTCCGCTTGAACCTGAAACCGCTATCACATATTTACCTTTCATAATTTCAGCAAGTATGTCTGATCTATGCAAAACGGTTTTATTGTTATTTTTTGCCGCAATTAACTCCACATTATCAGATTCTATTGCAGAAGAATGTACAACTATTTGAGCTTGGCTTATATTATTAGCATTGTGACCAATATAAACCTCTATACCTAGCTTTTGTAACTTATTTATATTGTCGTTTGATTGTGCATCACTGCCTTGAACTTTGTAATTGGAATTGTGAAGAATTTCAGCAATAGCGCTCATTCCGATTCCACCTATACCAATAATATGTATTATTCCTTTTTGAGTTTGTTAATATTTAGCAGTAGATGTTTACTCATTACTAAATTTATTATAGTAATAATTTAAAATCCTCATAGTATCGAACCCTCTTACCGAATACAATGATAAAAAACCTAACCTTTCTATGTCTAATATTTGGTTTGATAAGTAGCTGCAGTTTTAGCAACAGGTTTAACTGCACTGCAGGTCATTATAAAATTGGCAGCAGCTACACAATAAATGGTATAACTTATTATCCAAAAAACTGTAAACACTATGAAGAGATAGGGACAGCGTCGTGGTATGGAATAGAAGATCATGGCACGCTTACAGCAAATGGTGAAGTGTTTAACCGTCACTTGATCTCTGCAGCGCATAAGACTTTGCCCCTACCCTGCTTTGCTCTTGTCACTAATTTAGAAAATGGAAGAAAGCTTGTTGTAAGGATTAACGATAGAGGGCCTTTTATTGAAGGCAGAATAATAGACTTATCAGAAAAAGCAGCTCAAGTCTTAGGATTTCATAAAGTAGGGCTTGCAAAGGTAAAAGTCCAATACCTAAGAAAGATGTCAGAACAATTGATACAAAATACTCCTCATTACAGAAAGCAATATGAAAAAGAAATGCAGAAACGTCACCCAAAACAAGACAGTGCAGAAAGTAAGGGATATGTTGCATTTTTTAAAAGTGCTCATGCTGCTAAATCAGCTGCATCAAAGCTTCGCAATCAAGGAATAAAAAATGTTAGATTGCTTTTTAAGAACGATCAATATTGCGTGAAAGTGAGTTATAGGTAGTGGTGAGTGCAGAATTCGAAAGATTTGGTTAATGTAAGAAACGCTGGCTAACTATTGTAAGTTAAAAATGTGATATAAAAAAGATATCAACAATTTATAGCTATACCGCCGCTGCTCTCCCTCGTCATACCGCCGTGGTATCTCTAGATCCCGCTAAAAAGTAGCGGAATGACGGTTTTTCAAATTGTCGTAAGTCAGTTTAGCTATAGCATTATAGAGACAAAGATTGAAATTTACTTATTTACGTCTCCAATTTCATCATGTATAATGGAGACAAAGATTTATATTTTGTATTTTATGTCTCCATCATTTATTGGTAGGCAAACTGAGTTGAAGCAACTGCTGGAGCTTACGGAAAAAAACACTGCATCTTTTGTAGTAGTCAAAGGAAGGCGTCGTATAGGAAAAAGTCGTTTAATTCAAGAGTTTGGTAAGCATTTCGAGCAATATTACTCATTTATAGGTTTGCCGCCAGAAAAGCATACTACAACATCCCACCAACTTAATGAATTTTCTAGACAAGTTGCTAGACAATTTAATACGTCTTTTGCTAGATATGACGACTGGAGTGACTTACTATGGGCAGTTGGTGAACGTCTACTATCAGGAAAAATATTATTGCTCCTTGATGAAATTTCTTGGATGGGCTCAAAAGATCCAACTTTTTTAGGCAAAATAAAGAATTTTTGGGATACACAGCTAAAAAATAATAACAAGCTAATTTTTGTCATTTGTGGATCTGCATCATCTTGGATCGAGAAAAATATACTTAGTAGTACTGGTTTTGTGGGAAGAATATCGTTGACCTTAACACTCGGGGAGTTATCACTTTCTGATTGCAACAGATTTTGGCCAAAAAATATTTCAGCATACGAAAAGTTTAAGGTGCTTGCAGTAACCGGTGGAATCCCAAAGTATTTAGAAGAGGTAAATTTTAAACACAGTGCTGAAGAAAATATTAAAAAGCTTTGTTTTACAAAAGGTGGGTTTTTAGTTGAGGAGTTTGACCAAATATTTTCAGATCTATTCATGCGAAAAACAGCTTTTTATAAGCAAATAGTGAGAGCTCTTTCTACTGGAGCTAAAGAACAGGAAGAAATTTGTACTGCTTTAAACATTGCAAGACACGGACGCATTTCTGAGTATCTACATGAGCTGGAGCTTGCCGATTTTATTGCAAAGGATCACACTTGGAATATACAAACGGGTACTGATTCACGACTCAGGAAGTACAGACTTCAAGATAATTATTTAAGGTTTTATCTAAAATATATTGAAAAAAATCTAGAGACCTGCTGCAAAAGGTGATGACAAAATGATGTGAGAGAGGTAAAAGAAGAATAAGCAGATTGAGTAAGGTAAAAAAATGAGCTTTAGTTACTATAACATAAAGAAACATCCAAGAAACTTTCGTAATATAACAGGTTTAACTGTAGAGGAGTTCGAAAAGGTGGTGGAAAAAGTGAGGTCTGAGTGGGAAAAACTTGAAAAACAAAAAAAAGTGCCATGGTAGAAGATCACAACTACCAACTCTGGAAGATAAGTTATTTTGCGTAATTTTGTACTATCGCACTTACATAACACACAGATTTTTAGGGTGCCTGTTCAATGTGCACAACGCAAATGTGTGTAGGTTACTGAAGAAAATAGAGCCATTACTTGCCAAAAAAGTTACTATCACAAAAGATAGAAGTATGACGCCAGAAAAAACACTGAAGATTTTGGCTGATGTTACAGAACAGCAAATACAGAGACCAGAAGATAGTAAAAAACGGAAGAAATCATATTCAGGAAAAAAAAGAACCAACACTATGAAAACTGAGATTATTATCGAAGAAGGAGGAAGAATTTTATCAGTGTCAAAGTCATACCGTGGTAGAATTAGTGATTTTCGCATAAGGAAACAAGAAAAATATTTACCACTTGATAGCATAAAACATGCCGATTCTGGATATCAAGGTTGGCAAAAATTGCAAAGCAATGTTATAATTCCATATAAAAAGTATCGTAAAAAGCCATTAACTCAAGAGCAGAAAGAGCATAATAGAAGATTAGCATCATTTAGAATGAGAGTAGAAAATAAGATCCGAGAGATAAAGATATTTAAAATTATGTCGAATGTTTATCGCAATTTTCAGAAAAAATATAACCTGAGGTTCAATATTATTGCTGGTATTGTAAATCTTAAGCACGCCTTTTAGTTAACCTTGATTTTATTCACCCTCCTTCCCTTTTTTTTATCGCTTGATTCGCAGCAGGTCTTATGTTTGGCAGGATCTATATTCACGCATGATAGTTGGCTGGTCAATGAGCAGTTCAATAAATAAACAATTGGTTATAGACTCTTTATTAATGGCCGTTAATAAGCGTAAACCTGCTGAAAATCTACTATTACATAGTGATCAAGGTTCACAATATACTTCGCAAGGTTATCAATATCTCTTATCCATAAAAAACATAGTACCTAGCATGAGTCATAAAGGTTGTTGTTACGACAATTCTGTTGTGGAAAGCTTCTTCAGTTCTCTAAAAAGGGAGTTACTAATAGACACCTCTCGGCACTCTAAACAGCATATTAAAACTGCTATATTTGAATATATAGAAATTTTTTATAACAAACAACGTAGACATTCCACTATTAACTATTGCATTCCTGAGCATTTTGATTCATCATTTCCTTTGTGAAAAACATTCCAAACTTTCTCTCCACTTTTTCTGGGTAAGGTCAATCTCAGTAAACCCTAAAATATCGTTCAAAAAATGGATGAGAATCTTCTTGTTTTTTTCCGTACCAAAGATTTTTTTGAATGTTAAATCTAATTTTGGATCTAAAAATTTAGAAAAAGACATAGGAAATTCACTTAAAAATTATTAATAGTATACACTATTTTCTACAAATATTCAACTCTATCTTTGTTATAGTAAAAACAACATACTGTAATTGCTGTTGAATGATGGAGAGACATACTCCATTATTTTAGCACGAAGTAACGAATTCAGTAGAATAAGTTCTTCAAAAACAATTTAAACTTTTACAGTAGGAGTAGTCTCATGAAATATTATAGCGGATTAGATGTCTCACTCAAAGAAACTTTTATCAGTATCGTTGATGAGAAAGGAAAAATTGTTAAAGAAGAAGTTGTTGCAAGCGAGAGTGACGCAATAGCTAAGTGCCTGCTTGACCAAGATAAAAGATATGAAGTGATAGGGATAGAAAGTGGACAGCTATCAATATCAATGTGCAAAGAATTA
The DNA here is from genome assembly GCA_019973975.1 of Trichonephila clavata. Classification (NCBI taxonomy): domain Eukaryota; kingdom Metazoa; phylum Arthropoda; class Arachnida; order Araneae; family Nephilidae; genus Trichonephila; species Trichonephila clavata. The sequence goes on from BMAO01002314.1 coordinate 7,736, forward strand.
AGGAGTTTTGGATTACCGGTAGTTTGTGTAGATGCAAGGCATATGGCAGCAGCATTATCTGCAAGGATCAATAAGAATGACAAAAATGATGCAAGAGGTATAGCACAAATGATGAGAGTTGGGCTATACAAAGAAGTGTTAGTAAAATCAGATGAATCTTGCCAAATTAAAGTAGCACTTGGAAGTAGAAGGCAGTTAATATGCAGCAAACAGCAAATTTTTGGAACAATAAGAGGGTTATTGAAGATACATGGAATAAAGCTCGGTAAAAGATCAAAATTTGAAACTTTTGCTTTAAGAATACAAGAGACAATAAATAATGTGGATGAAATCAGTAGGAGTTCAATTGAAGCATTACTACATAGCTTAAAAACAATAGAAGAATCAATAAGAAAACTTGACAAAATACTTTCAGAGCAAGGCAGAAAAGATGAGGACTGTAAATTATTAACTACGGTTCCAGGAGTTGGTGTTATAGTAGCAATGACATATAAAGCTGCAATAGATGATCCATATAGATTTGAAACATCTTATACAGTTGGAGCTTATATGGGGTTGAGCCCAAGACAGTACGCTTCTGGAGAAGTTGACCGACATGGTAGTATATCAAAAATGGGTCCCATGGAATGTAGAAGTATGTTATATGAAGCTGCACAAGTCTTACTTACAATCAGTAGGAAAAATTTTAAGTTGAGAAGCTGGGGATTGAAGCTTGCAAAGAAAAAAGGGATGAAAAAAGCAATTGTAGCAGTAGCAAGAAAATTAGCTGTAATTATGCATAGAATGTTAGTCAATAAAACAGAATTTTGTTATTAGAAAATGTAGGAGGAGCATGAAACAATAATTTCACTCAAGGTAGTAATGCCGATGGAAGGGATAAGCAAGATTATAGAGTGAAGCTTAGACTTCGTAAACAACATGTTGCCGTCCACTTCCTCCTAACAAGTATAATGCGGCTTGGCTAAAATACAGACTAGCCATATCAGACCGCGGAGAGAACCATGGAAGCTTGCTACTTTAATCTATGTAAAATTATTAAAGATTATGGAGGAAATATGCTATTTTGATTTGTATAAAAATTATTGTTGACTCATGTGCAATTAGAGAACAAGTATAATGCGGCTTGGCTAAAATACAGACTAGCCATATCAGACCGCGGAGAGAACCATGGAAGCTTGCTACTTTAATCTATGTAAAATTATTAAAGATTATGGAGGAAATATGCTATTTTGATTTGTATAAAAATTATTGTTGACTCATGTGCAATTAGAGAACTCTATAAACATTAAATATATTATTATACAGCCCTCCTTCCTGATCCATTCTCTACCTTAGGTGGCTTCGCTCAGCTCAAAAAAAACTCATTTTTTTGGTACACCCCCCTATAAATTATATACTATATTATATTTATATATATAATATAGTATATAATTAGGGGAGAGGCGACGAAAACAAGATTTAGAGTTTGAGGAGCCTCCGGTTTAAGGTAGAGAATGGATCAGGAAGGAGGGCTCAGGGTCGATGGACGTTGAGTTGTTTAATGATTACATCAACTTAATTCCAGAGAGATCAACTATGTTTTTGTAGAAAGTTCAGCAAGCCTTGTGTGAAACCCTGTTTTCAAATCATAATGTTCGTGTAAGTGTTGCCATCTTTAACCTTTTATAGTATTCTTGCATATTGAAACTATAAAATTCAATTTATGTACTTACGCGCTATAACCCCAGTTTTAGAAAGATTTTCTAAGCTTTATCCTGCTCTGGGCATTACAGGCCCCAGACAGTCTGGTAAAACAACTATTGCAAAAACGTTGTTTAAGCATTTGCCGTACGTATCTTTAGAAAATATTGACACTCGTTTTCAAGCGCAAAATGATCCTAGGGCATTTCTAGCTAATTATCGTCAGGGCGCTATTTTTGATGAAGTACAGCACGTACCTGAGTTGTTATCATATCTTCAAGAAATAGTTGATGAGTCTCCTGTAAAGGGTCGATATGTACTAACAGGGTCTCAAAATTTTGCCCTCAGTCATCATGTTTCTCAATCTCTTTCAGGGCGCATAGGCATGACAACACTATTGCCTCTCAGCTTATCCGAGCTTGGTATGCCTATAAACGTTAATTCAGCTATTTTTAAGGGAGGATACCCTGGGTTACATAGCCTTAACATGCACCCACTGGATTTCTACCCCAGCTACATTCAAACCTACATTGAGCGAGACGTTCGACAACTTAAAAATATTGAAAATATTGCAAACCTTCCTCAAATTGTGTGCAGGTCGAGTAGGTCAGATTCTTAATTTATCATCTTTTGCTCAAGATTGTGGCATTTCTCATACAACTATGCAACTATGCAGCAGTGGCTGAATATTTTAGAAGCTAGTTACCTAACTTCAACCATTTCACCAACAAGCGTTTAATCAAGATGCCAAAGTTATACTTCTATGACACTGGTCTTGCTTGTACGCTCCTTGGACTTGAAAAGGAGAGTCAACTAGAAACACACTACCTTAAAGGAGCTCTGTTTGAAAATTTGATTGTTTTGGAGATTTTCAAGAAACGTCTTAATCAGGGGTTACCTACTAATCTATACCTTTGGCGTGACCGATGAAGTAGATTCATTAGCAGAATGGGGTGGATGCTATTGAAATTAAGCACGCTTCAGAGTGATTTTTTTAAAAATGTACAGTATTTCTGTAGACCTGCTGCGAATCAAGCGATAAAAAAAAGGGAAGGAGGGTGAATAAAATCAAGGTTAACTAAAAGGCGTGCTTAAGATTTACAATACCAGCAATAATATTAGACCTCTTTCGAAACTCATATAGACAGCTCGAAATTGTGAATTCCTGCTATTAAATTGAATCTCAAGCCAAAACGTTTTCTCCGATTGCGATATCTGTCTGCAATAATTTTAAATCTTTTTAACAGACCAATTACATTCTCAACTACTACTCTTTTGCTTGCTAGCTCCCGATTTTCTACCTTTTTTTCCTTAATTAAGGGACTCTTTTTCATCCTTCTGTGTGGCAACTCGACATTTTTGTGAATTTTCTGAAAACCTCTATAGCCAGCATCGGCTAAAACTTTTATACCTTCTGATACATGCACTTTTGACTCCTTGAAAAGCCGAAAGTCATGCTTTCTCCCGTTTGAAAATGACGTACAAATAATTTTCTTGCTCTTCTTTTCTGCAATTATTTGTGTTTTTAGTGTATGTTTTTTCTTCTTTCCTGAATAAAATCTTTTCTGCTTTTTTTTGGTCTCTCTACAGGTGTTTCCGTTGCATCAATCACCAAAATCTCATATTCCACGTCGCTTTTTAGGAGTTCTTTTCGTCCTGGCAATGCGAAATCTGGGTGTTGTATTAGAGTATCCTCTACCCATTTTACAGTTTTATATGCCGTACTTTCACTTACTCCATAACTTTGACTTATGTGAAAATATGTACGGTATTCTCGTAAGTATTCTAATACCATGAGCAGCATATTCTCCTCGTTTAGCTTATTTTTCCTTCCTCCTTTAGCTTTCTTTTTTTTATTTTCTTCACATAAAATCCCTACCATTTTGTTAAACGTTGATCTCTTTACTCCTGTTAGTCGACGAAACTCCTCTTTATCGAGCTCTTTCACTATTTCATACTTCATTTCTCCTTACCTCAAAATTACTATTTTTACTGCTTTATCCTAGTTTCGAAAGAAGTCTATTTACAATACCAGCAATAATATTGAACCTCAGGTTATATTTTTTCTGAAAATTGCGATAAACATTCGACATAATTTTAAATATCTTTATCTCTCGGATCTTATTTTCTACTCTCATTCTAAATGATGCTAATCTTCTATTATGCTCTTTCTGCTCTTGAGTTAATGGCTTTTTACGATACTTTTTATATGGAATTATAACATTGCTTTGCAATTTTTGCCAACCTTGATATCCAGAATCGGCATGTTTTATGCTATCAAGTGGTAAATATTTTTCTTGTTTCCTTATGCGAAAATCACTAATTCTACCACGGTATGACTTTGACACTGATAAAATTCTTCCTCCTTCTTCGATAATAATCTCAGTTTTCATAGTGTTGGTTCTTTTTTTTCCTGAATATGATTTCTTCCGTTTTTTACTATCTTCTGGTCTCTGTATTTGCTGTTCTGTAACATCAGCCAAAATCTTCAGTGTTTTTTCTGGCGTCATACTTCTATCTTTTGTGATAGTAACTTTTTTGGCAAGTAATGGCTCTATTTTCTTCAGTAACCTACACACATTTGCGTTGTGCACATTGAACAGGCACCCTAAAAATCTGTGTGTTATGTAAGTGCGATAGTACAAAATTACGCAAAATAACTTATCTTCCAGAGTTGGTAGTTGTGATCTTCTACCATGGCACTTTTTTTGTTTTTCAAGTTTTTCCCACTCAGACCTCACTTTTTCCACCACCTTTTCGAACTCCTCTACAGTTAAACCTGTTATATTACGAAAGTTTCTTGGATGTTTCTTTATGTTATAGTAACTAAAGCTCATTTTTTTACCTTACTCAATCTGCTTATTCTTCTTTTACCTCTCTCACATCATTTTGTCATCACCTTTTGCAGCAGGTCTTGTGAACTCTCTCAAACAGCTAAGGGATATTTAATCTATACAGGTCAGCAGAATGGTTCACACGCAAAAGTTAAACTTGTGCCAATAAATGAAATAGATCAACTTATCCAGGTTTGAAGCAAGAGAAGACAAGGAGTACAAACAATTTTACTATTATTTAACTGCTAGTCTGGTATGTTAGGCAATCGTGTTGGGTACAAAAATGGATGCTAAAGTAAACTACGCAGTAATTACTAAACGCGTTGCAGCATATGTAGTTGATCAAATGATATTCCTAGTTTGCTGTTCATTCTTTTTTTTATTAATTTCATTTATATTACCAGAAGAATTCCTTGCCAACTTTTTTAATTATGTCTTTCCTGATACCAACACTGATACTGGCCTTATATCAGGACGATATGAAATATTAGAAGACTTAGGTACATTACTAGAAAGTTTAGTATATATAGCATTAGAAGTATTAATGATAACAAGACTTGGTTGGACTCCAGGAAAATTGCTACTTGGTATATACATAAAAGATGCAAGCACACTTAAAAACGCTGCTTCAATGCAAGTAGTGATGAGAAGCACTCTCAAGGCGCTTTTGTTTATACCTCTCTATATTTCTGAGTGGTTTTTAATTTTACCAATCTTGGTTTTAATATTTGCAGCATTTGATAAACGCAAGCAGTTCTTTCACGATAAAATTGCAAAAACAGTAGTAATGGATTACAAACCTGAAGAATGTCATTTAAATTTAAACTATGCGGGAATAACTAGGCGCGTTATAGCGGACATTATTGACTATTTTATTCTTAAGGGAGTTTCCTTAGAGCATGTCTTCAAACTTAAGAATGAGCTAATTTGTGAAGCATAATAGTGATCATATTGAAAAAGATGTTGTTTTTTGAAGTGAGAGGAGAATGCTCATAATCCTTACTCATACGTCTAAAATTGGAGAGCCAAGCAAAGGTTCTTTCAACAATCCAACGTTTAGGAATAACCTGAAATCCTGTATCAACTACTTTCTTGGTAATCGTCAATAAACATCCAGTTTCCAATAAACAGCGGTTTTGCAATTTACCTGTATATCCTTGATCAGCAAAAAACTTACGTAATGTTGGAGCTTTGCATTTGGCTTGAACAAAAAGATTTAGTGCACCATCACGATCTTGAATGCTTGCACTGTGTACTTCAGCAGCAATTACAAGACCTAGAGTATCTACAACGATGTGGCGTTTTCTACCCTTTACTTTCTTGCCAGCATCATATCCTCTGGATCCCCTTTTTGAGTGGTTTTTACTGATTGACTGTCAATTATTCCTACTGATGGAGTTTCATTCTTACCAATTATCTTTCTTAGTTTTTTAACTAGAAAATCGTGAATTTCTTCCCATATTCCACTTTTTTTTAAACGCGAATTACAACTATACACGGTTTTCCATGGTGGAAAATTCTTAGGTAGTTGTCTCCATTGACAGCCTGTTCTCATCACATAGCGGATTGCGTTAATAATTGTTCTAATACTGTGTTTTCTTGGTCTGCCGGTCTTTTTAGGTTCAAAATATTGCTCTATCATCTTCCATTCTTTGTCACTTATATCGCTTGGGTACATTTAAAATATATCTTATAACACACTTCTTAACTCCTTTCTAGTTAGTTTGAAGACATGCTCTTAGTCTTTGTGGTTTTTGTATGGGCAATTTTACGCACTACTATACCTCAATCATTAGCTATATATACTTGCTCATCTTTTTTGCTATCAATAGTATTTGGAGTATTCATGGTAAAAAAATCTGGTGGTACTCCAGGACAATTATCATGTGGTATTCACATAAAAGATGCCAATACACTTGAAAATGTTACCCTAGTGCAAGCAATAATTAGGTATAGTTTGATTAAAGTTGTTCACTTTCCTATACTCATTACAAGAAAGGAATTTTTTAATAAGTATACTTCTGAGTGGTGGATTGACCCTTCATCATGCTTAATCCTTATGGCCATAATACTAATTTTTGTATGTGCAATATTTGACAGACGCAAGCAGTTTCTTCATGATAAAATTGCAAAGACAGTGGCTGTAAAGATGAAAGCAGAAGTAATAGTGATAAATAAACCTACAGGCTAATTTACGTGTTTTGTTTTTTCTATTCAATTTCTGATCTGTATAAAATTTACTTAAAAAGTTGTTGACACTAAAAATATTCGTGTTACAGGTAAGGTCATATTTGGTATTTACATAAATTGTCTACGACCATTTAGTTTTTATGTATGGTCCCGGAGTGTGATGGTATGATAAAATATGAGAAAAAAATACCATCAAAGGAGGAGTTATGGGACAAATATTACATGGTTACGCCAAAACAAAAGAGACGATTCGTAGAGCAATACAAAATAGAAAAGAGAGCATAGCAAAACTCTCCAAGCATTATAACCTTAATCCAAAAACTATTATTAAGTGGAGAAAGCGTTCATTTACGAAAGATGCTGATATGGGTCCAAAGCATCCAAGATCGACTGTTTTAACGCTAGAAGAGGAAGCTATAATAGTTACATTTCGCAAGTATACACTACTGCCACTAGATGATTGCCTTTACGCTCTGCAGTCTACAATTCCGCATTTGACTCGCTCTAGCTTGCATCGTTGTTTACAAAGACACAACATTAGCAGATTACCAACTGTTGACGGAGAAGTTAAGTCAAAAAAGAAATTCAAACAATATCCTATCGGTTACTTTCATATTGATATTGCTGAAGTTAGAACTGAGGAGGGCAAATTACATTTGTTTGTTGCTATTGATAGGACATCCAAATTTACGTATGTTGAGTTGCACAACAGTGCTACAAAACCCATAACTGCTGAGTTCTTACGTAATTTGATTAGAATTTTACCGTATAAAATCCATACTATTTTGACAGATAACGGTATACAATTTACAAACCAGAAGCGTCATAGGTATGCTTTCCAACACATATTTGATAGAGTTTGCGAAGAAAATGTTATTGAACATCGTTTGATAAAAGTTAGCTATCCTTGGACAAATGGGCAAGTCGAGCGTATGAATAAAACTTTAAAGGATGCCACAGTTAAGAAGTATTACTATCAATCGCACCAGCAACTTAAAGAACACCTTTATAACTTTGTTATGGCTTATAATTATGCAAAGAGACTCAAAACTCTTAAGGGTCTTACTCCTTATGAATTTATATGTTATCAGTGGACACAGTCTCCAGAGTTATTTATACTAAATCTACACCATCACACTCCGGGACCATACATCTGAGACCTAGGTGATAATTCTATCTAAAAGGATGCCAAAAAAGAGAAGCAACCCTACGTAGGAATTATTTTTAAATATGGACATGCATTGACTGGGATCGTCAGGATTGAAATTTTTGTATTGGCGGTGAAATATGAACCCTACAGCAAGTAGAGCAATATAAAAGATGTTATTTAATGATGATAAGATACCAGCATATAGCCACGTCATAAGAGATGTTAAATAAAATCTTTTCAACCAAGATTTTGTTGTATCACCAAAATATAATGCGGTAGATTTCATTCCGAGTTTTTCATCATCTTTTTTATCTTGATGAGCGTATATGGTGTCATAGCTAAGTGTCCAAAAGACGCATCCTGCATAAAAGAGTATAGGTTCTATACTGATCTGGTTCTTTACTGCTGTCCAGCCCATGAGTGATCCCATATTGAAGGTAAACCCTAAGAATAATTGTGGCCACCAAACATACCGCTTTAATAAAGGGTAAGTAGCTATCATACACATTGAGATTATTCCAAGTATGAGTGTAGTTTTATTAGTTAATAATAAGATTACCAGGGCAATAGACAGTAACAGTGAAAGTAAAGCTAAAGCCTGCTTTATGTTTAATGCACCACTTGCAAGTGGCCTATATTTTGTTCGTTCAACGTGCGCATCTATTTCCCTATCGAAAATGTCATTGATTATGCACCCTGCAGGTCTCATTAAAAATGTACCTATAGTGAACAAAACAAGGAGAAAAAGAGCCTGATACGATAGAGAAGTTGAGGCTAAAAGAATACCGCTCAAACTGGGAAATAGCACAAGCCACAAACCTGTTAAACTGTGCAATCTCATTAATGAAAAGTAATGGTTGAAATACATTAATTAAGTGTGATTATGTAATATTTTGCTTACATTAACAAAATTATCGAACGCTAAATCAGGCTTGAAAACTAACTCAGGTATAAATCGCAAATCAACATAACACAATATAGATTTACGTATTGACCATGCAGATTGGTTCATTTCATTAACAACAGTGTTAATATCACAATTATTCTCAGAAGGATCTCCAGTGCGTCTTTTTTCTGGATCTAAGTAGTCAGCTACTTGAATATTCAATGAAGATAACACAATATATACATCTGCTTTTTTCAAATCTTTACTTAATTTTACGTCAGATACCGCTACATTTTTATTGAACACCTTACCTTCCATTAGAATTCTTGATATTGCTCTATGCAATACCGATGCTATCTTTAGGTTTCTAATTTCCTTTTTCATATCCAGCTACTATAACACCCTTTCTTCTTGCACTAATTGATAAGCTTCCAAAATATCTCCAACTTTAATATCGATATTACCCTCTAGTGATACTCCGCATTCAAAGTTTACACCTACTTCTTTAACATCATCTTTAAATCTACGTAGTGCTTTTAACTTTCCTTCATGCACCAATTTGCCACCACGCACTACCTTAATTAAAGAATCTTTTCTTATGACTCCATCACTTACGTAACATCCAATGATATTACCAGCTTTAGATACGTTAAATATTTGCCTCACAGATGCAGAACCAACACGAACCTCTCGTGTAATAGGCTTTAACATTTTAGTTAAATACATTCTCATGTCGTCAATGAGCTCGTATATTATGTTATAAGTATGTATTTCTACACCTTTTTGTTTTGCCAAGTCCCTTATTTTTGAGTCCACTTTTACATTAAAAGCTAAAATTACTGCACTTGATGCTTCTGCAAGCAGCACATCTGAATCTGTTATCCCTCCTACTGCTTTGTGTAGGATATTTAATTTTACTTGGTCTTTACCGAGTTTATCAATTGAACTTGATATTGCTTCAATAGAACCAGTTACATCGCACTTTAAAATTACAGATAGTTCTTCTGTTTCACTGTTATTACGACTGAATATATCTAAATTATTGTCGTCTAAATCTTCTTTCTTTTTCTTGATCAACTCTAGCCTGTATTCAACAATTTCACGCGCCTGCTTTTCAGAATTTACAACAACAAATTTATCTCCAGCATTTGGCACACCATTCAGACCAGTAATTTCAATTGGAGCGGAGGGTAGTGCTGCTTTTTCTCTTTGACAAGGTGATTAACCATACTACGTACTTTGCTGTATGTTGTACCAACTACCAATATATCACCAACCTTTAACGTTCCTTCCTCAACTATCAATGTAGCTGATATTCCTTTCGCTTTATCTATTTTGGATTCTATTACCCATCCAAGTGCTCGACAATCTTCTATTGCTTCTAGCTTCATTAATTCAGCGATTAACAAAATCGCCTCTTCTAGTTTATCTAAATTAGTTTTCTTTTTGCTGATACTGGCACAATCATAATATCACCACCAAGCTCTTCAGAGATGAGATTATATTGAGGCAAACTTAATTATTTTTCTACATCACCAGGTTCAGATTTATCAATTTTATTAATAGCAACTATAATAGAAACATTTGCTGCTTTTGCATGATTTATTGCTTCAACTGTTTGTTTCATGATTCCATCGTCAGCTGCAACTACTATTACGACTATATTAGTAATATTGGCACCACATGCACGCATCGCAGTGAACGCTTCATGTCCTGGTGTATCAATAAAAGTAATTTTTGCTTATCTTTTGTCGTTATTTGATAAGCACCTATGTGTTGAGTTATGCCACCTGACTCTCTTTCTGCAACATTAGATTCACGAAATGCATCGAGCAATGAGGTTTACCAT